>JAOXYM010000018.1:7106577-7120555 GCA_028567055.1 Leptatherina wallacei
GCCAGCTCACTGACATCACTAAACCACACAGTACATGGATGGAAATTTAATTGGATACACAAGGTGTGGCCTACTAAGGACCCTTTTTCCTTTTTTCTAAAGATATGTTTATTAGAAAAGTGTTTTACTGCAGATTTTGTGAACCTGTGGTCTTCAGGGGCCCCCTTGGGGCATCAGGGACCCCAGGTTGGGGACCACTGGTTTATTGGATTGAGATCTGGTGACTGTGGAACCCACTGGAATACATCAAACTCGTGCTTTGTGACATGGTGCATTATCCTGTTGGAAGTAGCCATCAGAAGATGGTACACTGTGGTCATGAAGGGATGGACATGGTCAGCAACAATACTCAGGTAGGCTGTGGTGGTTAAATGGCACTCAGTTGGTACTTAAGGGCCTTGAAGTGTTCCAAGAAAATATCCCCCACACCACTACACCAACAACAACTTGAACAGTGGATACAAGGCAGGATGGATCCTTGCTTTCATGTTGTTTACACTACAATCTGACCCTACAATCTGAATGTGGAGCTGAAACGGAAACTCATCAGACTGGGCAACGTCTTCCAGTCTTTGATTGTCCAATTTTGGTGAGCTTGTGTGAACTTTGGTCTCTGTTACCTGTTCTTAGCTGGCAGGAATGACACACAGTGGGGTCTTGTTGGACATGTTGGGCATCCAGAGATGGTATTCTGCATACCTTGGTTGGAACCAGTGGTTATTTGAGTTATTGTTCCCATTGTATCATCTTCAATCAGTCTGCCATTCTTCTCTGACATCAACAAGACATTTTGGTCCAGACAACTGCTGCTCACTGGATATTTCCTCTTTTTCAGACCATTTTCTGTAAACCATAGAGACGGTCGTGTGTGAAAATCCCAGTTGATCAGCAGTTTCTGAAATACTCAGAGCAGCATGTCGGGCATCAACAACCATGTTACGTTCAAAGTCACTTAGATCCCCTTTCCTCTTCATTCTGATGCTCAGTATGTACTGTAGCATGTCATCTTGACCATGTCTGCATCACTAAATGCACTGAGTTGGGCAAGATGATTGGTTGATGAGCTATGCATGTAAACAGGCAATTGAACAGGTGTACCTAATGAAGTGGTCAATGAGTGTATAGTGTTTTAGTAATCTTGTAGTCTAACATAGTTTGTAAATTATTCCTTACCAAAAGTTATAGCTGAAGGTTCTTTGAAAATTGAGCAAATCAGCTCTTTTTAAGGGAAAGAAACCACTTTACAAGACAGGACCGATTTATCTCATTTTCAAGCTGTTGGACTTCCAGCTACACTCCTGCTGGGACATTACTGAGCTCTCACTGCTAAGTGTGTGATGGCTCAGGAATGTCCCACGAGTAAGCTGTCAAGTGTGTATATGAGCCCTGATGTGGAATTGTGGAAGCTATTTTGCCCTGATTCTGAGTTTGCATAAATGTACATTCTGGAGGATTTTACTCATCGTTCATCATGCGAAAATGTGATTATTGCCGTTTTTTATTAATTGCACATTTGTAGTCTTGCTGCTTTACATTAATATACCTTGCAGGACGCAACACTGAAGCTTTGAATCAAAGGACAGGGATTTGTCACTACATTATCATATGCAAAACTTGTGCATTTTGTAAAGCATTGACTGCAAAATATGGAGCCTCCGTCACGTGGCCCGTATGCTTCTGAAAAGCGGCAACCTCCGGCGGAAAAATGTGAATCCTATGCGGATATGTCAAAAATTGCAGTTTACCCCTCATCCGCTAGGGACTGGCTCCAAAAGGGAGTCAATCCCCATAGACTCCCATGTTAAAAAGGCCAATATTTTAGGTTTAATAGGTCAGGTTTACCTTCATGACAACTGTGTGGGGAGTGAATTTTTTTTATAACTCATGTTATAAAATTCTTCATAATTAGGGGTGTGTCCTTTTGATTGACAGGTGCCACATGTCCGGCAGCAAGGAGGCAGAGGGTAGCACAACCGCGGTTTTTAGCCGGCTAACGGCGCGCCTTAGCTTTAGCCCGCCTACCTTCATTAGCTGGTTATGTCCCGTTAACTCCGGGTTAGCTTTGATAGCTCTCAGCTCAGAGTTTGATGGGTGTCAATCATCTGTCCCCATGCTCACAGCCCCCCTCTCAGCGCCACCTCGTTGCCCAATTTTGGATTTTCCGGGAGTGACGAGACTTGTGACGCTGCTAAGATGGCGAAGGTGGGAACCGCCCAACAAGACTCAATTCAACTCTTTAGAAATAAAAAAGCAGTAATTACATCTTGTAGCATGTTACCATGCTAATATTAGCTAATTAACAACGAAAAAACAGTTGAGTCTTGAAGGTTTTTTACTCAGAATGAGCACCATGAACAAAATGAGAGCTTTCCAAGCATGTGGACATGCTGGTCCTGGTTTCACTCACACTCAAAAATCATCTCCTATTCTGCCTAGCATAGAGACACTAGGCTGCTAATCAATATTGACAATGTCACCTACAGGAAAATGATATAGCGTACCAGTGTTATCAAAGTTCGGCAGGTGTTCGGTCACTCTTTTTATTCAGAGAAGATTACGCTCGAAGGCTCATTTCTCTGCTCGAGGCATTGTGTGAGGGCTGTGATACTGTGCAGCTCCTCCCAACAAATTGGGACATTAATGGCTGATTAAGGACATTTAAGGGCTCTGCCTCCTCTCTGAACTGTCTGCTGAGAACATCTCTATATAGAATAATGCTCCCGGCAGCCAGACTGTGCTCAGATTATTTGACTTGGCAAATGAAAATCCATGCTTAGCAGTCATGCACCTTCCTAATCTCTCCATAGCTTGGACTAAATGCACTCGTCCCTCTGATTATGAACAGGAAAAGCTTCCTTCTTCCTCCTTTATTCATCTTCTGCAGATCCACATTACATAATTAGTTATAAAAAAAAAAACCTGCAGTATTTACAGCAAGTTTTCATAATTCATCCTGCTGCTTTATGCTACAGTTTTAGAGTTTTCTTCAAATCTAGTGATGTATTACACTGAATTTGTTCTTGTTCCTTTCAGCTCTTCAATAATTAACTGAACACCAGTCTTTGACTCAAACCAAACTTTTTGGCATGTAACTTAATCATACCCTCATAGGACTGTCTGTGCACCGTAAGACAACCTGCCACTCTGTAGTTTTCACTAATTGCACCATAAAGCTCTTTATTATCAGATATTGGGAGGGGAAAAAAAGGCTGCAGGTGCCTTCTGACATTTACAAGAAGCCCCAAATGAATCAAGGCCAAAAATGGAGCACGGATCACAGGAGGTGTCATCTCTACTGTCACTGTCACTGTCATTGACTGTCACTGTCAGAGCTGGAAATAACCACAGCCAACATGGACTGTGTCTGTTTCAGCTCTTAAAGGCATGTGTGCCATGTTTGGTCAGTCACAATGTCTGCCTCTGTGAGCAATTAAAATAAATCACCAGAGGTGCACTTCTTGTCATCCTCTCAGATTTCCAGCGTTTTCTGTCCGTGTTGAAGAGGAGTTCACTTTGCCAGAGAAAAACACCCATGCCGAAACAAAGGGAGAGCAGCGTCATTCTTCTTAAAATTGTTTAAAGTAGCTCCAAACACTGACAAGCAGGTCAACGATGCCAAAAGCAGTGACAAATATATGTTGGGTTTCTTTGTAGTTTACGCTACTTTTATATTACAGAATGTAAGCAGTAAGAGTGTAAATCCCAAGTTTGATAAGTCAGTGGACAACGTTTGGACGTTTGCTGATATCTGAAATTCTGCAGCAATATGATGTCAGTTCGGGGAGCAACAATTGATTGAATACACACTCACCCGTCACTTTATTACGTAGCCTACAACTTGCTAGTGTAAGATTTTGCCTTCAGGACTGCCTCCATTCTTCATTCTCCATTCTTCTATCAAACTGAGGCCTTAGTTTGATTTGTTGTATGTGTTAACAAGCGATGAAACTAGTGTACTTAATAAAGTGGCCAGCGAGTGTACATCAAAATGCAAAATTTATAATAGCTATTAAGGGATCAATTAAGTATTTGTTTTTTTCACGAGACTATATGACATACGGATTTAACACAATCACTTCCGTTCACAAAAAAGCAGCTAAAATATCTTATTCTATTCCTGAGCTCAGCCGGACGTTTAAATGAAGCAAAATCAGTTTTTTTTTAAACAAAAACATGCTGCACCATTTTTTGTATATTGAGCTTTAAAATGTTCACGCTACAATTACAATTTGTAGACATTACAGCAGGATATAGTTTAAACCTTACTCCTTTTTAGTCTCAAATCAAATATTTTCGGAACTTAGTTGTTATACCCAAGGCAGTACAGTCTGACTTTGTCATAGTTTAAACAACACACCTTTGGATAACAACATTTCATAATGAGATAAGACATTTTGGTTGTTCTTTCTTCAGCCCATCTTAGAAATGATTACTGTCTTGATATTTTTAACTTGAATTAATGCTGTTGGATCATTGATCATTGAATCAATGGGTGTGGATGGATTACAGTACAGCTAGTAAGCAACACGTTTTACTTAAATCTGGCTTTTTTTGTTAATACTTTGCTTGTCCTGGTCTGATCTGGACTCCATATGGCTTCTTATATATAGTCTAATCTGGTATCTAGCACCAAGACATAAGCAGCACATCTTTTAAGTCCTGTGAGCTTCCAGTTTGAGTTGCTGTGAATATAACCCCATATCGGTTTATTTATAAAGCATAAAAACATCATTGAGGATGACCAAACTGCTGCACAATACTCATAAAAGACACAACGGCCAATTTAAGACATTTTTTTTAAAAACACATAAATTGTAAAATAACAAGAAAAGAACAAGAAACAGGAAATAATAATAAAAGACTAAATAAAAGTCAAGTAAAATCGTAGTCATACCTCACTTACACTGAGTCAAAGGCGAGGGAGTGAAAATTAGTTTTTAGATGAAATTTATATTCGGAGCCTGTCTAACTTGAGATTGTGCTGAGCCAGAAGAAGTCTGATCCACACTCCTTCTGGTTGATCTGCCAATAAAATCAATAAAACAAATGTAAAGCTGTTCATTTTTTCCACTCCTGCTGATCCTTCCAGACTGATAGGCACAGCCCGCTATTAGGTGTGCGCTCTCGACCCTCTCTGGATGGTGGGAAGATGAGGGCGTCGGTCAGGATGACCCGGTACCTGGAGTCCTGGGGAGCCGCCAAACCCTTCGCCAATCTCCACCATCGAGAGAGCATGACCGCAGACAATGGAAAGATCAACACTACAGTGAGTGATCATCATCTATTTCCAACATAAACACACACAAACACTCAAGTATCACTAAGTTATAGTCAAAATCTTTCATGGTCTGCTGCCTGTTTCAGGATGTTCCAATGGGGCAGTACCACTTCCAGAAACGTGAAAGGTGAGCCAGAGATTGCTTGTGATCATAACACGTGCTACTGATTGGATTTAAAACGTTTTATGACATGCACACTCATATTCTTTGTGTTTGACTTTGTTCCCCTTTTTCTTTAATGAAAGATCCAAGTCTCAGAGGAGGAGGTTTGAGGAAGAACTCAATGAACGAATGATTCGTACCATCGATGGCATCAACTCCCAGAAGTAAGCGTCATGTCTGCTGCTCATCCCAGTTCTGCATCACTCTTCATTGTCACAAGTAAGGATGTCCCGATCCCATCTCGGGTATCGGATTAGGGTCCCTATGAAGGCTTTTTTTTTTTTAATTAAACAGTGTTGAGATCACTGAGTACACCCCAGCACTTAATCTGTGTTGTTTCATGTCAGCCATGACAGTGATGTAAGGTATTTAGTGCATGGCTAATTAGTATATGAACAGAAATGCACAATAAAAAGCTATTTTAAAACTAGTGTAAATGTATTTATATTTCATCGATATTACACACATAGTAGGGCCTTTCTTCACATGAATAAAGTATCTGGAATTGCAACTGGAAGACGATCCAATGAGGATATTAGCTGCGTTTACACAGAGCACTTTTGATCCGATTGAACATCCAGTCAGAATAAAAATGCATCCCTTGAACACCTCAGCTTATCCCATTGGCCTCAGTCGGAAAGAATTTTCAATCCGATCAAGTGAGGTGGTTTAAACCTTTTCACAATCAGATCAACAGGAAAAAAATAAGCATGTATACACTCATTCTGATCATTTCTGGGGTAGATGTTGTCTCTGCGTATGCTTGACCCACGTGTGGGTTAGGTAATGTCATGAGTTTAAGGGAAGAATTGAAAAGTGGCGGCAGCAAAACAGAAAAACTGGACTGTGCTGGATACGTTTTTGTTCGAAACTTTAAGAGTTAAGGATTAATGAGCATTTAGAAGGTTAAAAAGCCAAAAAAAATAAGTTCCTTGATCATTTTCTATGTACTTTGTGCCCTCAGAATAAACCAGGGACATTTATGCATATGGTCTGGGATTGTTAAACTGTTGCCAGATTCTGGAAACAGGTTGCAAAAGCATTATCTTTGATCGTAGCACAAAATATTCCAGTAAACCCTCAAACTTTTATTTTAAATAACTTATCCATAATAAATACATCACAATGCAAAAAACTATTATTACTTGCTAGTCTAACAGCATAACTGCATTAAGATTGAAACCACCACATGCTTAATATCTCCCATTGGTATTCGACTTTTCTTGATATCATCTATCAAGAAATATCAACAGACCGGATCCATAATGCAAAACAACAAAATATCTTATTTTGGTATATGGCAGCAGATCAAATTAAAGCCAGACTTGGAATATTGATTAAAGATTGATTTACCTTTTTGCTATTGGACTATCCTTGTCCAATTCTTGATATCAATATTTTCTGTTTTCCTTACTAATGGCTATCATTGGTTTTCATTGAAGTATTAATGTCCAAGGGTGGGTAGGGTAAGGGGGAAAATATGTATTAATACAATTAATGATGCCACTGTTTATCAAAAAAGAGAAGAAAATGTGAATTAAAAACATTTGACCTAAAAAAAAAAGTTCAAAATGAAAATAAAAGAACCTTTTTCTTTCGAATTAGAAGAGATTACACATGTCAAAAGCCTTATAATCGTATTTAATCTTTCCTTCAAGTAAACACACAGCTGGAATCTCTGATAGATTGGTTTCAATTGGATAGATGAAATATTTGTCCATGTAAACGTAGCTATTGAGAGATAGTGTTAGGTTAGCATCTTCCAATAAAGAAGCAAGCATGCTGCGTTCTCTGTCATAATGGTACAAAAGGCTGCTTTTAAAGACTTTAAGTAAAAATTACCATTTGGTATCTTTTATTTTAGATTGTTTTGGTTTAATTTCATGTTTATTTTGCTTATCACCAAGTAAATGGTATGAAGCACAAACTTCATGTCATAACATAAAAAGAAACAATACACATTCAACAATAGAGTCATTGAAAAAGAGGGAATAGCCGTTTCAAGAAGGCACCCAATTTTTATATGATCTTTTTTCGTTCCGACTGAGGAAGTATTATAGGTTCATAGATTGATGGATGCTGCAGGGTAATATTTTGACAAATACTCTTGCCTAAATTCAACAACCTGTGTATTATTACATGCAAGTAAAACATGGAATTCATCTCCGACACAACCATTACAGCATAAATGACAGTTTTAGATATCCTAGTTTTACTTCTGCAATGATGCACAAAGTGTAATATGAACTGTCTCTAAAAGGAGGGAAAACACATTATTTTGTTATCATGTTATTTTGTAAATATTTTGTTGAAAAACAATTGAAATTTCATGCTGCACTTTCTAGGGTTGTTAAGAACTTTCTGCAAAGACATTTATATTTCTATGATGTTTTACATGATTACGTTTGTTGAAAAAGATGTCTTGATGACTTTAATAATGTTGGATAGTTTTCAACGGTGAGCTATATAAAAATGCAAGTAATGTCTTAGATTGAGAGTAAAAATGATGGATCGGGCCGGGGTATCTTTTCAGGAAGCCACAAAAGAACAAGAGCTTCTTTCTTAAAAGTATTATAAAGAAAGTTTTTATTTGATAAACAACACTTATTTAGTTTACACTGTTTTGAACAAACAGTGTATTTAGAACCATGTTTTGTTTTTTAATAATGTTTTACTGCGCTGCAATCACGAATATCTATTCTCTTCACACAACAGAACATTTGTAGGAGAAACAAGCATCCTGTGAGTGTCATTTCAAGAGCATCATTTTGCAAATAGCCCACAAAAAATAAATGCATTAACACCAGCATAGGTTCAAAAAGTGTCTCAGATTTTAAGATTAATATATTCTTATGAACAAAAATTTGTGTTAAATAGAAATTATCCTGGGAAATGTGTCCCAGTAAGTTTATGAGTACCATGCTGTGTGTTGACAATAAGTTATAACAACATATATTTTCCTCCATAAATAAACAGATTCACTTCTTGTTAACAAAATTAGTTTTTGAATTTCCAATATTATTCAACAATTTGAGAATCTTTTCCAAGTGCATTATGTGTTCACTGTAATTACCACTCAGCAGCAATAAATAAGCACATTATTATGTTTTTGGAATTAATGAAGCAGGGAAAAGCTCTCTGACTTAAATCACAAGGGTTATTAGGTTTTATGAAATGTGTTGGGCATCATTAATTTTCTAATGCTACTTGTAATAAAAATGAAAAGCAGCATTGTTCACATTCTATTCATAGATTAATATTCTGTTTATTGGTGCACTGTGACAAATCATAGGATAATTTTCATTTGCATATAGCTGCATAATGCAGGGAACAGTTGCTAACTGTGGGATATGACTATACTGCACAAAGTATGACTGTGGCTGGTGGTACATCATCATCTACATCAGTCAGCCACTACATGAAGACCATTGTCCGGTAGAATGGATAACACTGATCATGTTGCTTCATTGCGATGTTCTGTTCAAGAAACCTTGTGTGCTGGTATTCATGCAGATATATTTTTTTTATAAATACCACCCTCTGAAATGTTACTGCTGACCAGACACATCTGACATGGCGTCCTCTCGCAGCCCTGGTTTGGGAGTTCTCGCAGCTTATTCTCAACACATTATACAGGGAGAACTTTTTTCTTGTGTAATGTCCAACAGCTATTGTGTGATTGGTCAGAAATTTCAAGAGGGTGTGGTTGATGTAGAGAAGTGCGAAGCATAAAAAGGTGGATTTTGTAAATTTACACCGATGCGAAAGGTTCAACAAGGTTGAATGGATAGAGGAGGCAGTAGGAAAATCTTTACCAGAAGACTTCAACAGGGGTCCATAAAGGCACTTCAGAGGAGTCCTGAAGGCTTTGGCTGATTAGGAAATTTCAAGAAAAACATTGTTTTATATTTTTTTCCCACAAATTTAAATACACATTGACATGAATGCAACATATTGTAGTGATCAGGTAAATGGAGGCAGAAGATGTTATCTTTCAGGCAGAAATGCACACATTTAGTAACACACGGGAGTTCTCTCAAGGTGGACACCAGTTCCTACACAGCGTGAGATTAATCTAGACATATTGCTTCAAGCTGCCTGCCTACAGATCAAGATATTCACTGGACTTATTTACTGAAACACTGGAGCTCTTGTCCACTACAGTCAACTACTCAGGGCATTATATTTTCATGTCAATTATAATGACATTGTTGTGAGGGAAAATTGATAGTTTCTAAATCAACCAAAAAAGAACAAGAACAAGAAAAATATCCTCCACCTCACTGGTGAGGCAGCAGGCAGCACCTGCTGCTGATTTTATAGCTGGAGATAGATGGCATGAAATGACTAATGTGGGTCAAATGTATCGCAGTAAGTGGCTGGTTTAAAAAATGGACTATTGGCTCTTCTAAAGAATGTAGTGAAGAGATTTAGGTGCACTACATTCTATACAGAGAGTCACTTCTTCCCAAAGATGCAAGTGCTGAATTGTCAGATGTCACTTTGTTTACTGGTCTTTAAGGGGATGGTTATGGACTTTGTAAAAACACTGACCACCCTTAAGGTTCGTTTCCAGCAAGGGGTCTGACTCAATACGGGACAGTTTGGTACGGTAAACTCTGATCTCTGTTGCATTTCCATAGCCAATTGTACCCTTACCTATAGGCGGCGTATCAGCCTCATACCAATATTCAAATTCAAACTTTATTTATAAAGCACTTTTCATATAAAAACAGCACAAGGTGCTTTACATTCAAAAGTAGCTCAACCCCTTCTCCATCCCCCATCTTTCCACCCCACCACACACACATAAACAAGCACACACACATACAGATACATGTACACAGCCACAGATATAGTGTACAAAACCTGTAAAAACTTGTGGCTGAATACAGAGGAGGCAGGTCAGGAAACACCGTCTTAGGAGGTCACCTCCACCGGGTACCGCTCACGACCCAAGGCTAGAACGCCTCCACCTGCTTGTGGAAATCATAGACTGTATAGTAAAGTTGGACAGAACCTCTGTCACGTGACCTGTAGGTTTCTGAAGAGCTGAATTGAGGTTTGTTGAGAGGTTCCCACCGTCGCCATTTTGGCAGCGTAACGAATCTTATCACTCCTGGAAAATACAAAATGGGCGACAAGGTGGCGCTGAGAGGGGGGCTGTGAGCATGGGGGACAGATGGTTGACACCCATCAAACTCTGAGCTGCCTGTAGCTAAGAGCTAACCAAGCTAACCCAGAGCTAACGGGACCTAACCAGCTAACAGAGGTAGGCAGGCTAAAGCCAAGGCGCACCGTTAGCCGGTTAAAAATCGTGGTTGTGCTACCCTCTGCCTCCTTGCCACCAGATATCTGGCACCTGTCAATCAAAAAGACATGCCCCTAATTATGAAGAATTTCAAGATTAAATAACATCTAAACAAATTAATTATAAATAATTTCACTCCCCCCACATTTGTCATGAAGGTAAATCTGACCTATTAAATCTAAAATGGCTTTTTGTACCAGGCTGTAAACATGTTTAATTCTGCTGTGAAGTTGGCCTTTAGAAATGGAAAAACATGTTCATCGACCCATCCCGTACCAACCCAGACCCATTGGTGAAATGGGCTATAGACAATCTAGCACTGTGTTTTACATTGGGATCCCACTCACCGAAGCCTTAATGCTCCAACTTATGGCGTAGTCAATTCTAATATTATTCATGGATCCTATCATGATGTGATGCACATACCTTAAAGATATCGTTACTGCATCCTGCAGGGTAGTTGTGCTATCATTTTGACAGTCATTAAACACCTGTCAAAGTTCTTAGTTTTATGATGCTTCCTGCCAGTGAAGGTGTCTCAAAGGAAACATTTTGCCATGATTACCCCCCCCACACACACACACACACACACACACATAGACTTTCAAGGTGAAAGCAATACCACCTACGCTATCACAATTGGTAATAGGTTTCAAGGGAATTGACTTCTGGTCATCTGTACTGCCTGTTTCTCTTGTGTCTCCAGACAGTGGCTGAAGTCTGAGGACATCCAGAGGATCTCATTGTTCTTTCACAACAAAGCTCTGGAGAAAGAGGTAGGCAAATGCATACTGATCAGCAGTCTGCACTGTTTGCTTGGGAAACAACTCAGTGGAGTAATATATGGATCGGAGCATTAGAAGTCATTACATAGGCTGTTCATGCCTATAGGACACGAGAGCTTCATTCTTTTATTCCACATAGAAACTTTATTTTTCAAATTCTTAGTCTTTTCTCAATATTTATGGATTGCTTGTGCTTCATATAGATGCAATTTCCCCTCGGGGATCAATAAAGTATAATTCATTCATTCATTCATATAGAATTTCATATTTTATAACATATAAATATGTTCCTACTGGGCATGCAAAGTGCTCATTTTGACTATGTTTAGTATCCAATTTCATAGCCTTGTATTGCGATCTTACTTGTGTACATCTTCTCTCAACAGTACAGATCCACCACACTGCCGGCTTTCAAGTACTATGTCACCTGCGCCTGCCTCATATTCTGCTGTATATTTGTAGTGCAGGTCCTCGTCTTACCCAAGTAAGTCTGCACCTCTCTCACAGGTTTTGCACTGCACACTCTCAGCAGCATAAGCAACCTCCAGCTGAGGCGGCAGGGCTGATGTGAAAAAGCCATGTGACGCCAGCTGTCTCATCAACAGGACTGGGGTGAAATGAAAGAGGCAGGGCAGCAAGAGGCAGAATGTTAAAAAGTCGATCAAGATGAAAGGGCACCATGTCTGCTAGTGATTATGGATCAGGTGAATCAAAGTGTGGCGTCGCTTTAATGGCGAGGAGAAAAATTCACGGTCATGCTAATTTACTGCTTCTCGGAGCCAAAGGTGTAATTCAGCATGTGAGAGACCATTGATTTTCTAATTCACTTCTCTCTCACATTCTGTTTGATGCTACATTGCTCTGCACATTTAGATGTTACATCATCTGCTTTATGGCAGGCAGCCTTAAATCAGCTTTGTAGTGTTTTTCCTCAGAGAATCTGAAACGTGAGCAAATTTTTTTTTTTAACCCTCCATTGAAAATCCAATATGAGAGCTGCGTATAAATGCTTTACAGGTCTAAGGTTGAATAAAACGGGGAATTCATAACCTCATGGCACAGAGAAGTCAGGGATGCCAGGAGTGTCGGCATAATAAGTGTGTGTGTGTGTGTGTGTGTTTCAGAACTGCTGTACTGGGGATCTCCTTTGGCCTGACATTCCTGCTGTTGGCGTTGATCCTGCTCCTTTGCTTTGCCGGTCACATTCTGGTGGGTTTGCATGAATTTATCAATGAATACACAAACGCACACACATGCATACACACTAGCAAAGCTGTAGAAGCTGTTTTGTTTTTCCACTGCCACATGGGGGCAGTGCTGAAAATATCGAACAGCTTGAACCACAAGAACATCTTCAGCCTCATTTATGCTCTTTGATGAAAACACATATGGGCGGCCTTCTCTCCGACTTCTGCGTCCTTTGTGTGTTATTTAGAGAAAGTTTGTGAATGCATGCATTATAATTATCTCATTATCTCCTCCACCGTCGGCATGTTAGCTATTGGGTATTGCTGTTGAAACTAATGTTGGAACAAGGAAGTGAGTTTTAAACTCCGCACTTCCCTCTAGTGAATGAATTGCCTAGCAACCGTACTAACATAAACGACGCATCGGAGTATGTAGACAGCGACATTTGACAACATTTTGAACCGATGTACTGATATACATATGAAGAGGGGACATAAATGAGGCTTTAGTTTTGCTTTTCCTGTTGCTGGTCTTAGCTAACACAAGAAAGTCCCCATTAGCTTTAGTGGAGAAAGTACACATTATAAAACCAAGTGTTTAATAGTTTGGTTTGGCATCAGAAAACGGTGTTACAGGCGATGCTTTTGTACTCATGAGGGTGACATTTCCGCCACTTTATGCAATTTTTAATTAAACTGGTTGTTTGGTGGAGTTGAGCTTTCTAGACTTAAGTGAACGCCAAACAGCATTTGACCAATGTGGAGCGTCAGGTCTGCAGGTTATGCATTGTAAGCTTTTTAGAGGTCTGCATATGTAGCAGCTGAGAACTTCATTAACAAGTACCTCCACAGGAGTATAAAACGGACATAACCCACATCACGCATGAAAAAATGTATGCACCCTGGTCTAAATATGTGCTTATGTGAGTAACAAAGCAAATAAATGATGATAACATTTGTAAAAGGCATGAGGCAAAAATTTTATTTCCTTATTTTTTCAACAAAGTTACCTTCTAGTTCCACAAGATTCTGTTTAAATTACATTAATTAGGTTTTTTTCTTCAGATTTAGATTACCTTCAGCTTGTGATTTCATAGATTTTAAGGTGGATGTAGGATTATTATCCTGTCTCATAAAGCCGTTATCTTCTAAGCCAGGGGGCACCAGGTAGCCCCCAGAGACAATATGAGGTGCCCACAGGCCTGTTCTAAAAATAGCACAACTCACCAGTGAGCTGAGTTTAAAATTTTGTTT
>JAOXYM010000018.1:7150781-7169701 GCA_028567055.1 Leptatherina wallacei
TGTGTGTGTGTGTGTGTGTGTGTGTGTGTGTGTGTGTGTGTGTGTGTGTGTGTGTGTGTGTGAGAGAGAGAGAGAGACGGCTTTGTTCATCACCCTCTCTGCTTTCACTGACCCAGAAAGTCAGAATGAGCTAGTTTTCTTGACATGAATAATTACTCCACCAAAATGAAAAGGGCTTCAAAAGAAGACATAAACAAATGTCATAACATGAGAAATATATGTCAGCGACAGCAGGGTAGAAATATTACAACAGAAATGAAGTACGCAGCATTACATGCACATGGTGGTTTAAAAAAGAAAAGAAAGAAACCAACGTATTTCATTTTCAGACTACTAGGTCTGAAAATTAAATAAAAAACCTAATTTATTGAACCAAAACTAAGCCAAAATTGCACAAGTATTTTGTGCACAAACCAACTAAATCATTACTGCGTCTAAAGGAATTACATAGCAAAGCTGCAGCCAGGTGCTGCTAATGAAGTGGACTTAGTTTGCTGGTTTGGAGCATTCAGGTGTACAATGTCAAGGAGGAAAGACATCGGCCATGATCTCAGAGAAGCAACTGCTGCTGCTTGTCAATCTAGGAAGTGTTACAATGCTATTTCTAAACTATTTGGAGTCCATCATGCTACACTGAGAAAGATTATTCACAAATGGAAAACATTTAAGATAGCAACCAATCTCACAAGAAGTGGTCTTCCCAGCGAGTTCACTCCAAGGTTAGACTGTCCAACGCTCACAGAAACTGCAACATACCCAAGAGCTACATCTCAGACTCTACAGGCCTCAGTTAGTATGTTAAATGTTAAAATTCATGACATCATAATAAAAAAAAAAAAGTATGAATAAGTATGACTTGTTTGGAGAAGTTGCCAGGAGAAAGTATCTTCCCTTTAAAAGAACTTGGCAGCACAGGCACAGCTCAGCTTTGCAAAGCTGAATCTGAACAATTCAAAAGATTTCTGGAGAAATGTTCTTGGGACATATAAGACCAAAGTGGAGATGTATGGTCCCACTAAACAGTAAGTAGTAAGTAAAGTAAGTGCTTCACAAAGAAACATAAGAACACAAAAGCTAAACAAGAGCAAGTTTAAAAAGATGAGTTTTCAGCTCCTTTTTAAAAGTCCTTGGATGTAAGACTCAGAGGAAGGGAGTTCCAGAGAGTGTGAGCCACTATTGCAAAAGCTCTGGCATATTAAGTTTTTAACCACAGGGGCCTGCTGGGGACGTATGGTTGCAAACCTCAAGCGTATTGGTGGAGGGCTGATTTGGGCTCGTTTTGCAGCCTCAGTTTTGCTGTCACTAAGTCAACAATGAACTCCTCTGTGAGGCCATCTGTCTGAAAGCTAAAGCTTGGCCCAAATTGGGTGATTCAAAACGACAATGATCCAAAACTATGACAGAATGGCTGAAAAAAACAAAAGCTCATAAACCAGAACTCAACCAGATTGAAATGATGTGGTAGGACCTTTTAAAGAGCTGTGCCCTCAACCTTCAATGCTTGGAAGCAACGTTGATGTTGTGGAAAGTCTGGATGAGCAGAAATCTTGCATGGTTTCATTAAAGAAAAACTTGTACAAGCTGAGAACATTCACTGAGATTCAGAGTCGGAGTGAAGGCTCTGAAGAGTCAGAGGTGAGCTGAGTGTATCTAAAGGCAACCACCTGGTTATATCTTCTCATTGTCTATGCTGCTATGCAGAGCTTGAGGATGGATGAGTGAAAAGTCAACGATGAGATCAGTGTGTTTTGGTGGTGCAGGAACTTCCCTATCTTCACTGTCTTCACAAACCGATATTATTTCTGCAGTAGCAACAATCCTGCTGGTGTTGGCATGATACAAAGATCATAACCCTATAGTTAAAAGAACATTTCTTTCACAGTGTCAAGAAAAGTGGGCCAAAATTCTCCCATAACAATGTGAGCTACACTTTGTACATAAAATACAGAATATGATTATTTTAAAGGGACATAGTGTAAGAATTACTGCCATCTAACATTGGAATTATGTATCACATTTTAACATATAGTGCATTCTGGCACCCCACTTTCTAAAACACACAATGCAACAACGGTAGCTGCCGTGTGTCAAAAAGCCTCGACTACACCTGCGAAAGCATGGCAAACGATAGTTCATGGAGTGTTCCCCCAGGCGAAGAGGTTTGTGAGGTCATAAATATTGCAAACGGCGTCCCATCATTAGTGTGAGTGTGTGAGAAGGGAACTGTGTCTTCAACAGGTTGTCTCCATGCTGTGTATTTATTCTGCTCAGCCACTGAACCAGGTTCATTCACCGCTGATTGGAATCACATGGTGATTCCACAAATACACGGCATGGAGATGACTTGTTGAGAACACAATTCCAACCTCTGCTATCCAATAAGTACAAAAACACTACACATTCAGTAAAATCTGTATCTACTCACCTGGTGGAACTGTATGTTTCCGTTGTTTCAGTCACTTTCAGTCACGGTAAATGCCGGCTTTTCATTCGCAGTAAAGCCGGTGGGAAGGATTTATAACCCTTTGAGCCCGGGAGGACCCAAATTTGGGGCTTTTGTTGGGTTCTTATCAAAATATGTATTTTACATATTTTGTCAAATCACACAAGTGTAAATCTCACAAGTGTTCCCTTTAATATAACATCAAAAGTATTCAAATACATCTTGTGGTAGCAGAGATAGTAATTTTCCTAAAAGAATGCAATTTCGAGCAAAATAGGCTCAGGGTTCAAAGGGTAAAAAAAAGCTAGTGCTGTGTCCAGCCAGTTTCTCCACTGAGATCCGCTGGCCATAGGGGGGTTTGGGGGGGTTCCCGTCTTTCAGCGACGGCAGACTGTTGAGAAAACGGCATTTGCCATTTTTGGATCTCTGCGCTGCTCAGTTATTCTGTGTTGCCGCTATTTGTCCCTTACAGGCGGCTGTAGTTTCAAGATGGCAGACCATCATGGCGCTTCCCTACCGTCTAACCCGTCATTTGTATAAGCAAATCTAAAACTTTTCGCTTACGAGAATGTGTCAGATCATTAGTGGAGATCATAATACACCAATGATTACACATATAAACATGCAGATATCGATTTTGACCAGTAAAAAGAGAAATTGTTATACAAAGTCCCTTTAAGTTTTTCAAGCTGAAAGCACTTCTACAAGCTACTGAATCATGGTTTTAACACACTGCTTCTAAATTTTAGCTTAATTTTTTGTAATATGCTTTTTGTTGTTCATTTGAGATTGTATCAATCTAATTCTCACAATCAAATGATTTCTTTAACTCCTGAAACCTTATAATTCCATCAGTATGTTTTGGTTAGAGTTACATAAAGAAATGTAAAGACTGGAAACCTGTGACTTTGGGGGAAGTTGGGATAACAATGTGCAGAATAGACAGTTCCTATAAATGATTTCTGTCATCATATCTTATAAAATTTTCATCTACAAATACCAGTTTTTTTTGTAGTTTGAAAACAAAGGTGTTTGCAAAAGTTAGCTGGACATAAAAGGTGCTCAAAGAAAAGTGATGATGGAGAATTGCTGCCACAGAAGAGTCCTTATGCTTATAGTGTGCCGGTCTTCATGGCGAGTGTGTAGGTGGTCAGCACCATAAGGGAACATTATTGGGGAAAAAACGACAATATCCATTAGATAACAGGACATAATCGTATTTCTGAGTCTGGAATGTTGTTGTTAACTCCACTGCATAAAAAAACATGATGAAAGAAGTGTAATACTTTTCAACATGCCACTTTCAGTGCGGGTGTAATAATAGCAGATTCAGTACTGGGTCAGCTCTATAAAAGGAACGCTGGCACCATCCACAGGAAAGCACAGACTGACTCTAATTCTTGAGGAGGCTTAAAACCTTAAATGTGAGCACCAAATCTTTTACCAGTCTGTTCTGGCAAGTGCTGTCTTCCCTCTATTTTCAGAACAGCCAACGACTCTTTAGAAACTGAGTGGTGAGACTGCTGACTCTATGCTGGGGACTATTCAGGAGCGCCTACAGTTGGTTATGGAAACAGATTTTCCACACAAATTGCACAGCATAATGGATGAGACTAAATGGCCCTTACACAACCTACTGGTTAGAGAAGATTGTGTCTGAAGGACAGTTACACAAAGTCACTCCTGGTAGCTTTACTATTTGAGCACATTCTACTTTTCATTTCCGCACTAATTTCTCCTTCAAGTTTTAAAAGTACACATTTTATTTTTCTTAATTTATCTACAATTGTGGTCTGTGTAACTTATAATTGTGGGTTTTTTTGTTTGTCTTTGTGCCCAGTTTTTGTTATGTTAACCATATATACATTTACCTGCCATTACATTGGATACAACTGTTCAATTGCTTGTTAAGGATCAAGGATTAAGGTGTCTTTATCATCCCCGTGGGGTAATTTGCTATGCAAGCAGCCAATCATGGTCAAGACGATTCGGTGACATTCAAAAGTGACTTTGAACATGGCATTGTTGTCGGTACAAGATCTAATCTGATCTGCTGATTTACACATGAGTTTTCACATATAACTATCTCTATTGTTTACAGAGAATGGTCTGAAAATGAGGAAATATCTAGTGAGCAGCAGCTGTCTAGATAAAAGAAATGCCTTGTTCATGTCAGAGGAGAATGGGCAAATTGGTTAGAGATGATAGAAAGGCAACAGTACCTAAAAAACCCACTGATTATAACCAATTTATGCAGAATACCATTTCTGAAAATACATCAAACCCTGAAGCAGATGGGCTCCAGTAGCAGAAGACCACAACAGGTTCCACTCCTGTCAGCTAATAACAGGAAACTGAGACTACAGTTCACACAGATTCACTAACACTGGACAATAGATGATTGGAAAAACTTTGTCTGGTTTGATGAGTGTCCATTTCAGCTGCAACATTCAGATTGCAGGGTTACAAATGGAAAACAACATGAAAGCATGGATCAATCCTGCGCTGTATCAACAGTTCAGCCTGGTGGAGGTGGTGTTATGATGTTGCAGATGCTTTCTTGGCACACTCTGTGCCCTTTAGTACCAATTGAGCAACATTTAAATGTCACAGCCTACCTGAGTATTGTTGCTGACCATATCCATCCCTCTACGACCACAGTGTAGCATCTTCTGATGGCTACTTCCAGCAGAGTTAATGCATCATGTCACAACGCTCAGATCATCTCCAACCAGTTTCTTACTTTACTCCAATAGCCTCCTCAGTCAGCAGATCTCAATCCAATAGAGCACCTTAGATTGTGGTGTAACAAAAGATCTCATCATGGATGTTCAGCTGACAGATCTGCAGCAACTGTGTGATGCTATCATGTCAATATGGAGCAAAATCTCTGAAGAATGTGTCCAACACCTTGTTGAAACTATGTCTTGGAGAATTACAGCAGCTCTGAAGGGAAACAGAGTCCAAACAGGTACTAGGAAAGTGTACCTGTGAGTGCACTGTGAGTATATGTTCCATGGTTGAGATATCAGCGTTTATTCTCTGTGTGATCTAACTTTTCAAAATGCACCACCTGAAATGAGATCATGCTAACGCATTAGGTTTATTTATAATCATCATTTACACAGAACTAATAATGTGTGAGTGCAGGGTCGCAGGGAGGCTGGAGCCTAATGCAGCGACCATTAGGCATGAGGCAGGGACCAGGTACACCCTGGACAGGTCGCTAGTCCATCACAGTGCCAACATAGAGACAAAAAAGCACTCATGCTCACACTCACTCCAGGTGAGAATGTTGTGTTAATTGGTGGAATGGTTTTGGATTGTGAGCGGAAGCCAGGGTACTCAGTGAGAACCACTTTAAAAGTTTGCAGTAAAAGTCCAACCTTGTAGATATCTGCAAGCTTAAACTTTTACTATGATGTGATCATTACCTCTTGGTATATGTTCAGTCCTCTTCCTTCCCAGTGTTTTCTGTCCTCCCGGGGCAGTTTATTATCATAACCCTCATCCTGGTGCAGCACTCTGTCGTGTATGGAGACATCAGAGACCTAGAGATAGACAAAGACATAAGTTTTTTCTTCTCACTGATTATACCAAAACGAAGTTCTGGATCAATTTGATAATCCTTTAAAAGCAATATTAGCTTGATCTTCAGGTAAAATCCTTGTGTAGAGCTGAAATGGTTATTTTACTTCTTTTTTTTTCTTTTCTTTTTTTTGTTCCGTCTAATTTTCCCTTGTACCTGGCGTGCTTTAATTAATCAGATAATTAGCTAGCGTTGCTAAATTACTTTATTTGGAGTGCATGCTGAGACTCAATCTATATTGTCTGTCTTATTGTGATTAAATTAACTATTTTGGCTAACTTATAAGTTATATGGATACAGTATGAATGCGATTAGCTTCATTTTAATCACAGTAATTGAGGTGTGATAAATAAGTAAGCGTTACCTTTGAGTCTCTGTTGAAGTAAGACAATTCTTTCGGTACCTTCCGTTGTGGTGGGATGTAACTGAAAGCAGACAAGGTAGACAGCGGTTTCTTTTGTGTATCTTGTAAAAAGTCCATCGTGTTGGCGATTTAACAAACAAACAAACAAAGTGAAAAAAAAACTAGTAAACGACACTAGCGTTAGTGGTTGCTAGGTTACCAACCGTTCCGGTTGAGCTCTTATCTGCTGCCTTCACAAGCTTCTTGTAAATCTGAGTTTCTTAAACACAAATACTTCATTGGGATGTATGAACTGGTGGGAAATCATTTTAGTAACACTGTCGATGCATTATGGACATGTTTATAAAAGTCTTTATAAATGTTTCCTTCACAAAAACTCATGACACCCTTTATTAAGTGCTCTAACTGAATGTATAATAGGCTTTTGTTTAGTAGCCCTATTCATTATATCTGCTTGCAAATGAGATGACACCACTACATAGTGGCGCATGCACTGTAAAGGTAAGTAAAGAGGGTGATCACATGGGCTTTTATTAAGCTAATGAGTCTTATTAAATTTGTATTCCTGAGTTCCTGTTTGTGTAATAAACTGGTTTTAAAATCATCAAACACTGCCACACCATGATTATCAAGCACATTTAAAGTTACTATTTGAACCAAAGTAACCTGAATTAAAGTTACTGTGATTGCATGTAGGCTAACCACTCTGCATGATCAAGACATTATTTAACACAAATGATCTGTCAGCTCCTATACAGCTTAATTACTCTTGCTTTGAGTCAACAGTGGATCAATAGTATGAAAGGATAGCATATTGTTGTACTGTTGCCTCAGTGGTATCATTTGGTCCCAGGGGGCCATTTAGAGCTTATTGAAAGGGTTGTGTGAGTCTGGCAGTGGAATCGCTTTTATACCACTGGACAGACTACGCCTCTAGCATATTGTTCAGTTACGGATGACATGAAAGAAAGAAGTTCGCATGAAGAGGCTTAAAGTAAAGCATAAATAACCCCACGGTCCCTCGATTCAGCACTATATAGAAATGCCAGTGATGCTGCTCAAGTTAATCCTGGCAAAGTGAATTCAAAGGTTAAACTGAGAAAGTTGGTCCAAACACTTATGCATATCCATTTTCTACTATGCAAACACTGAAGATGTTAATTGCCTGTGTGAGACACAAATGAAATGCAAATATGGCCTTCAAAGCAATACACAAACTTTAATCTGTGAGGGTACAATGTGTTTTTTTTTTGTGTGTGTGTTTTGCACAATAGCAGCCTCAAAGAAAGCTTACACAGATGACATGGCAGCCCAGTTAACCTTACAGCCTTTGCCATTTTTACGAGACTCCAGCCAGGATTTTGATTCACCTTATTTTTCCTCTGTGTGTGCCAACCCCACCTGCTGTTATTTTTCTCTCCTTCCTTGTAATTATGACAGTGTGGCAGGGGGTGGCTAATAGGAAGACACCATTCTGCTGTTAGATGTCCCTGACTGCGACACTCTCCCACATATATACACACACAATAGGTAATCTAGGGAGCTCTGATTCGAATGCAGCTGACAGCCATTTCTCAGGATGGATCAGCAGCAGTGACGTAGAGGACAGCCGACATGTGTGGACAGAGAAAGGGTGACGGCGCATGATCACCGCAAGCTTTCTTTCATTTCAGAGGTTGTCTCAGAGCACAGGAGTAATTACTGCTGACATTTCACAGGGATATATTGCTATTTGTCAGGGGGTCGCTGCGGGAATTAAACAACCTGAAGACAGGGGTCAGCTCCTCCACGGTCCTGAGTTATTAAACTGAGCCAGCACTGTTGCCGGGCCTCCTCCTCATTTGTGTGTTTTTTCTCCTGCTTTTCACTGATTATTAATAAGGGATGAAAGATTTTGCTTCCCTCTTTTGCATATGCGCACTTGATGACATATTGATTACTTGAAATTATTGACAATTAATCTAAAGATCCAGCTTCGACTTGAAAATTCTCATTGAAAGTTACCGGAAAAAGTATTGAGAAAAAAAAGCCATGGAAATCCTGATGCTGTACTTCCACGCTCCAGGCAGGCAATTTGTGATGTGATAACAAGAATTGGACATTTTGGGGACTGTTGGCTTGTACCAAATTGAATTAAATCACACCCACATAATCCTGCAGAAGCTGATTGACTGAGTTTTTGAGTGGAACACACTCTCTTTCATTCTCCATACCCATATTATCCAATTCAGGCTTGTGTGGGTGGGGGGGGGCTTGAACGACAACTTTAAGAGAGAAATAACTAAATGTATAAAACCACTCGTCATTCCAGCTTTTATGATCTCGATCACCACCAGTCAAGTTTTTTTTTCTCCTTTAAAATGATATGATTCACATAAAACTTAACGCTTTAAGTGATGAGAAGAGATTCATCTCTTTCTGCTTTCCCTCCGTGGAGGAGGACCCGTTGATCCCTGATATAAACCTTCCCCCTGCTGGACACCATGAACAACACACCAGTAGAACATTTTGTCGTATTTCAAATGATGGTCCATAGATTTTTTATGGTCATTCGGTACGAAATCAATCTTTTTTTTTTTCTCAGAGAATTTACTCAAAATTACTAAAATATTTAAGTAAAGATGAGATGTGAAATTACCCCAAAATTTATTTGACTATTCTTCTTAAAAGAAAATAAAAAAAAACTTTTAAACTACTTTGGAAGTCAGGCTTAACATAACTATAAGTGCATAAACTATCGGAAGTTTCCTTGGATATTTTCCAGGGAATAATCCAAGAGGGGATGAGTTGACTAAAAAATGTTTATTTACAGAACAGGCTGAAAAGATAACCTGTGACGAATAGATACAAAAAGCAGAATCATCCAGGTTGGTATCGCAGGTTCTCACATCTTCATGTGGATTTAAAAAAAAAAACTGGTTTGGAAACAGCCTTTTTTCCTTCATGCAATTTATTTTCTCTCATTGTACTCAAACAAGAATAATTCTTTATAAATCCAAGACCAAGTAGCAGTGGCTTACATTATAGATATAATAATTTAATTTACTCTGTTTATGTCCCAACACCTAGTTTGTTAGCTACTAATCTGCAGAACTAAACGCTGCAGTTCTCACACCAAACGGGTTGAAACAGCCACGCTGAGTTTCTAAGAATAAAGAGTTGATGTGTGTGTGTGTGTGTGTGTGTGTGTGTGTGTGTGTGTGTGTGTAGGGGTTCAGAATTTATGCAGAAGAATCAAAGAGCTGTGTGAGTCAAAATGGTTAGTGAGCTTCAGAAAAATCTATTTAAAGCAAGAAAATGTAGTGTAATATGTTGGAGACGCAAGATGACTCTGAAAGTCCACCTTCCACATGTTCCCCCTCTTTATTACCGCTTTTATTTAGACTTAAACTTAAACTGAGTAATCTTTTTTCTTTTATAAAGGAGCAGGTGCAGAAAAGTGCTTTTTACAGGACAAATCTGCCAGCGGTGCTGCTTAGTGTTTTAAAAAACCCCAAAGACATTCAGCTTTTTAACAAAAATAACCATTTTGCTGGAGGCAGAATCAGAAAAAAACAAATCTGATTCTTATTCAGCTGCAATAACAACAGATTTTCAGCAGGAGATTCTGGCAAATCTCAAGCTTTCAGGAGTCTGTGTGTAAAAGATACCACTTTTTTATATCTTCTACACACGCTATCTTAATTAAAACACAAATATGTGTGTTTTATATATTCTAACAGAGGTCTCTGGGAGAAGAAATAATGGTTAAAGATGAGTATTGACCAGCGAGCAGGGTTTTGATATGACTCTCCTACGGCGGCAGCAGTGGTCGTGTGGTGGCCGTGATGGTGCAGACTGGTTTATTCCTTGCTAGGGGGGGGATGATTTTGACTCTTTAAGGCAGTAGAGCTTTTTCCGAATTCAAACCTTTTTTTTTTTTGCGAAAGCTATAGGTGAAGAGGATTAGCTTTTCCAGTTAATGATCTGATGTCCCATCTGTGTAAGGGACTAATGTAAGTCATCTAATACTCTGGCCTTAACATGTAAGTGGAAAAATGTATCATGATGATTTCTGAAAAAGATTTTGTTGACACTTATCAGGCTGGACAAGGCTGAACAAACGTTTTTTTTTTAATAAAACAGGGTTACATGAAGAAAGCTGCTGTCCCCTCCAAAAGGAAAACTGCTCCTCGTCTTAACTTCACATGAGAAAAAATGTTTAGAGAAAGGCAAACACCATGTTCTAGCATGGACATTGTATATTACATCACATGGTGATGGTAGTATCATGGTTTGGGCCTATTTTGCTAATATTAGTGAGAACAGTCTGTCATCACGGATTTTTTCCAATTAATTCTGAATTACCTGACAAATTAAAAAGGGGGTTTTTGCTCTACAAATGAAAGCTAAAGAAATAAAATTGATTATTTTCTCAGCATATAAGCATAAAATGTAACTATTTACTATATTATAAAAGGTACTATATTAGACTTTGTGATGACTTAGATCACATTTATGCAGACGTACATAAACACTGCCTGGCCAAAGAAAAAATTGGCGCCTGGATTTTACTAAGCAAACAGGTAAGAGCCTCCTGTTGGATAATTACTGCATGGGCGATTATCTTTCAGTCGGCAACAAGTTATTTATCCCCAACTGATGCAATGAGTAGCTTCTCATTTCTTAAACCGCTGTTTCTTAAATGGGGGTACTAGTACTTGTAGGGGGCTACTCTGGGACATTCCAAGGGGGTACTTAAGAAGATTAAAATAACAAAAATATTGTCTGTAAAATTTCTGTTAACCCTGTAATATAAAGAAAATATATCTGTAAATGTATAGATTCAGTTTAAGTTTGCATTAAATGAAATATTTTTATTCTGATCAGGCTTTTAACACAAACACTTGTGTCTGTGTAAATATGTGTGGAGCAAGTTGTGGAAGAACTCGACTAATTTTCACTCCGGCTTGATGAAATGATAGATGTGAGTGTAAAATCCACAATCTGTTGCTTTTGTTTGATACGTTGATAGCATCCTCCCTGATTGTGGACGTTTTTTGAAAAGTGCATGTCCAACTTACCCAGTTTTTTACAACTAACTTTTAACTACTAATGTATGCTACTGTTATATATAAAGTGCATTTGAGATCAGCAATTTTGGTCCATTTTAAGATGATAGCATCACGCAGTTGCTGCATATTTGTCAGCTGCACATCCATGATGAGACCACTAATTAATTTTATTCATTTTAAATGTATTCATTGGTTAGTAAATTGGTTCCTCCAATAGAGGCAAATAGAAAACATAACAGACAAAAATCTAAATAATCAAACAAGAGAAACCCAATAAACCAAAAGCGGAGTAGGCAGAAGCAAAAGCTTATGTGATGCCTAACAACAGAAGATGAACACATAAAGACATTTTTAATTTGATATATACTTTACAAAAAAAAAGAAAAGTAAACCATTTAAACCAAAGTCAGGTATATGACCTGTCGAGGTATTTCATGCATCAGTGTAAAGAACAATTTTATAAAGACTATACATGTTTTTAAACGCTTTCAAAGAATCACAACTTTTTATATTTTCAGGACAAATATTCCAAAGTTTTACACCTGTAACAGAAACACAGTGACATTTAATGTCGGCTCTTACTTTGGGTTTTCCAAAAATGAAATGATCTCTCAGATCACATTTGTTTTCTCTCATTCTGAACAGCTTCTGGATATTGGAAGGTAGTTGTTTGTTCTCAGCTTTGTACATAATTTGGTTTTATGATTAGTTTTATAAGTTTTTCCCCAACCTCAACACAGCAGTCATATATGGTACAGTTAATGAATGATATAAACAAAGGTCTTTAGCTTTATTCAGCATATGCAATAGTTTAAGACTTTGTATCTTTGACATAGTTTGAAACTTCCAGTTTAGTTTATTATCAACAATGACTTCAAAAACAGCGTCTTTAATTTGGATATTTCTACTATTATTTGTTAAACAATTTCCAGATATAATGCATTTAGTTTTTCCAAGACGGAGAGATAATTTGTTGACATAAAACCACTTTTTAACTATCTGAAATTCCAGTTCCATTGAAAATAGATTGGATCATCTTGCCCATAACTAGTATTTTTAAAACATGCAGGATTACATTGGATAATTTAATCATTTCTGTTTTATATTACAGATATTTATTTACTTGTTTATTCCATAATGCATTATATCTTTTATTAATGTTTTCAATTAATTATTTCCCCGTTATTACTGGGCACTTCTCAAGTAGAAGCGCCATTTCCAGGTTCCACCACTAGATGGCGACAGCGGCAAGGCCAAGATCACAGCGAGGCAAGAATCCAACTCCTCAATCAAAACATCCGACCTCTTCTGTTGTGGTTGTATCCGGGAGACTTCCCTTATCTTTCCTCTGGATTAGATCTTTTCCTTGCTTTGAGAATGAGCAACTACACCTTCAAGTACTTAAAAAAATAGATACATATTTCTGAAACAATCAGCAGTGTCCGTTTGTTATACTTCTACAACATATAAAATACATCTGCCAGCTTGTGTTAAACATGTAATTTTATGATAATTCCGAGTGTCTTGATGTTCCGCGTTAACGCTTTTAATGACCTACATTTAGCTGTAAGTTGAACCGCCGTCGTTCCTGGATGACCCACCGTCTGCTCATTTCCGAAAGCTTACGGAGATTCACCGAGCAGCGACCCAGCCCCTCCCGCTCCAATCCCCCCTCCACCTCCCCCACCCCCCCATCGGCACTCCACCGACTCTCCCCCTCGGCTTCACTCCGAGGAGGAACCCGGTGCCCCCGGCTGATCGTTTTCAATTACGTTACCCCAAGATGGAGGTCTGCAGATGGCACTGCTAACGTTTTTCAGTCACCGAAACCGTCCCCGTGGCTTTCATGACGCTTTTGTCAGGACAGGAGTGACTGTGGGCCATCTTTTTGTCGATTTTTGGGGGAGATACACTTTGGAGACACACGGCTCCTGGTTTGGGTTGTGGCAGCCATGAGCTCCGGGGAAGGAGCGGAGGAGACGACGAAGGACGCCAGCGACATAGAGGCGTTATACAAGAACGGTAAGCCCAGAGAAAGTGGGAGAGGTCCCACTGAGCCCTACTGGGAGCTGCTCCCTTTGGTCCATCTACGTGAGGGACATTGTTCCTGTCCATCTTGTCAGCTTTGGGTCTCACGCAGAGAGGAGTGTTGCTGGCTCAACACTTGTATTTAATAACTACTGTCTTGTGTGAATTGCACATTAAATGGCATTGAGCAACACAGTTGTGCTAAATCTATCAAATATGTTTCTGGGATCCATTTCTCTTGCATGCTACACCACATAGCTCATCCACATTATTCAGACAGGCAACGTTAGCTAAAGCGCTAATATTAAGGGTTCCATCTTCGGACAAGGCATTGATTTTTGCAGTGCTTGGTTAGCTTTCCTTGCGTTTTCTTCACACTAATCAGTGTTTTGCCATTTCCTATTGCTGAAATTAAACTATAATCTGTCGACTGTTGAAATGAGAGTGAAGGGTGTAGGTTTGGTAGAGAAGAAAGGGATAGCAAAGTCATGTGTATTATCCGATAAGCTACAGCCTGACACAGTTGTTTCTAAACCACTTAGTCGTTATTGATATTAACAAAAAAAAGTGAAATTATATATGGTAATAGCTTTTCGCTTAGACACAGTGGAGTGGTTTGTTTAATCATACGAGAAAGGAGCAGCACCTATGTGTCCAATAATGCCCAAGTAGCGCAACTTCCAGCTTCAACGTGGGCTTTCAGTGCTAGCCTGTAAGCTAATGAGTCCTGCATCAGATTTGGTGAATCCTGTCTGCTCGCTAACGACTGCTAAGCACTGCTAGCTTGGCAGTGAGTTGACAAAGCTGGCTCATATCTTTATAGCTTATTTGTGCAATAAGAGGAAACGCCGATAGCGTGTGTCTGTTTAGATTAAATATTATGATTACACTTTCTTTGTTGTTTTTCCGTGCTGTCAAAAAACAACACAATCGTGCAAGCTATGTAAACAATACATGGCGTGGCACATATAGCTTTGGGTGTGCACTGTGCAGTGCAAGCTAGCTATGTAACAGCTATCAAGGCCAAAGGTTGCCTTTTTCCTTATGACCCTCCGCCTCTTTGTGGTAAAAAAAACCTCCCGAATATCATGAAACTGATTTAGTCATATACTACAAAGTTGTCTTCGTACATAATAAGATACTTCCCTCTAGTATATAAATGTAAATGTACATAATAGCTAACATTAGCCAAGTAAGCTAATTTATAAGTAAGGACTGTTTTGAAGTCTTAAACCATGGCGGGCCTACAGGGGCTGCAACAATGGCTCATAAACTATGAATTCCTGTGCTCCTGGTGGATATTTTAGCAGTCATTTCGATAAGGGTTGACTCTTTATTCAACCTAGCATAATTTGCATAGAGGAGAAAAGTGAGGGTGGCATCTGTTGGCAGTTTACATGCCTCCAATTAAGGCACATTTAAACGTTTATACAGTAGATTCAAGTGTCATTCATACATTTAAACTGAGATAAAGGTCAGCAAATTAGTAATCAGTGGGCAAAGGAAGGTATGCATGTTTGTTTATGCAAAACTTGGTGTGCCTTTGGGCAACAGAGAGCCCTCCAGCTATATATGGTAGCAAATTACATCCATTGCCTGATGTCATGCATGCTAGTGCCGTCATCTAAATCCACCTGCTTGGGTAGTTCATGATTACAGCCCATGTTTGTTAATAAAAACATCTGCGCTTGTGCAGTACAATGGTATTTGCTTGTTAGTTTTCCTGGTGATAAGTACAGATAAACAAGTGGGACATTTGGGATCAAGGAAGCACAGGGGATACTACTTTATGTGCGTGTGATCTGTGAACAAAATTACTGGCTGTACTTGTGCAGTGTCATGTGTTGGACCCTTGTGATATAGGCCTACCTTAGATTTTGAAGACAGTGCTGTAAACAAGAAGGAGGATGCAGTGTATTGACATGCAGCCTCTGGCTCCTGTGGTTTTGTGTCTAGTGAGATAATAAGCCACAGAGGGATGTTAGGTATCCGTATTGAGCTGATCTGATGGCTTCCCCTCAGAGAAAGAGGCTAGAAAACATCCCGCAACTCTCTTCCAAGCACTATTATACGCTTGTATGTTACAGCAAAACCATCTGCAGTTTCAGTTTGTTGTATAGAAATACTGTAGTAGCACGCTTATACTATGTATTTACCTGTATGAGAGAAGTAGTGACTCAGATAATTAGCTTTTGTTATAATTCTCAGGCATTGATGCCACTGGCGAAGCAACTAAAGGAAAACATGGGAACAAACAGGACTGATCATCGCCAAAAAAAAATCCCACACTTGAAGAATCATGAATGAACATTTCATGCTGTTTTCTGCAGCTGGAATAGTTCATCATGGGAATATTTTAACACCAGCGTCATTTAATTTTCAAGCCAATCTGTGCTTGACGAATTCTCTTAATCATCACGGTTCTGGGCAGTAAACAAACCTTTAGGCAAACTCAGCTGCTGCCAGGTTTAGCCACAATCTTTTCTCAAATCTGGTATTATTTTCTCTTCATTTTTTTTTCTTCTCATACAGCACATTAGACCTTTTTATCCTGCTACTATATTTGGTAAATATTTATATGGATTTATCTAACAGTGACTTGATTTCTTTGAGTTTTAATCCTAAACATTCTCCAGTTCCTTAAGTTTTCTCAACCCTGGCTGGTACGGAAAGAACTTGTCATGTTTACTGCCTCCAAAAATGGTTGCAAGTGGGGCATTCTTGCCTTGTTGTAAATCAGTCATCACATCAGGGAAACCAGTATATGTCTAATTATAGACAGGCTACCACTATCTGTGTACAAGAGGCTAGCTGGGACTCTTGAGTGTCGCACCTCCTTTTTGTTTTGCTCGTGAACTTCCTCCTCATAGATCAGGGAGTCTTGTTCTGACATGCACACATTTGAGTGTTTTGCCACTGGCTGTGTGGTTTTTTTCTCTCTCTCTCTCTCTCTCTCTCTCTCCTCCATCTCCATCCACATTTTTTCCCCCCCATCCTTCATCATTTGGTCTTTTTGTTTTTCTTCATATCTTGTGTCTTTACTCACTTCCCCGCTGTCTGTGCCTGCTGTCTGAGCATTCATTTACCAATGTTTGTTTCATGTCCTCCCGCCCCCCCCCCCCCCCCCCATTCTTGTCTTGGGTTTCTTTGTACTGATGCAAAATGACAACTAATAAAAAAAAGAAAAGATGATTCCCCTCTGTCTGTTTCCTGTGTCTCTCAGACTGGAATTAATACCTTAGCCTCAGAGCTCTGGAACAGGGAGTTTTGTTGTGGTTTGTTGTCAATCATCAACTTCCAACATATCTTTGACTACACAGAGGATGACTAAGAGGCTGATTTAATGTATTAATTGGTGGCGGGGCATGGTATTATACATAGTGTAAAATTTACACCCGTCACCACCAGGCCCTCATTGACTGAACATAAAGAGGCTGCAGCTCTCCATTCATACAGTCGCTCTGTATGTTTGAATGGACATCGTGTGCGTGTGTGTTTGTTCGAGAAAACAAGTGAAGCAGACAAGCAGGAGGGAGGGGAAGGAGAAATCTGATCCAGAGCTCACGTTTTATGGCTCAGGCCCATTCAAGTCAGGATGAGGTCTGCACACATACATATGCGCGCATACATGCACTCAGAGACTAATGGCTATTGATCCAGGAGATGGAGACTGATTGAGCTCCCTCACTTCCAGGTTTCCTCCAGGCTCAAAGCTGCCAAGTCAGACGCAGAGCAGAGGCTAAAGCCTAATGCTGCCCAAAGCAGATTTCTGTTCTCATCCTGTCATTATGGGATGGAGGTGTATGCAGGCGATTATGTCACATAACAGTACGACTGTACACAAGGAGAGGGAATTGTCCCGATTTTCCTTTTTTTGTGTACATATTTGTTTACTTGACAAGCTGCTCACAATCTGGACAGAAAAGAGAGAGAACCTGATCACTACATGAAAATGAAACACGATATTTTCACCAAAAGCTCCAGCTGCCAAAAACACCTGCCATCTTAAAGGTTTTTTTTTCCAGCAAATAACTTAAAAAAAGAAAAACTAGACAGATTGGTTTCTACAGTTTGATTAGTCATGATCTGACCAACCAGAAATAAAATGATATTAAAAAACAAACTATTAATGAGATATGCACATTTTATTCTTGTGGAACAAATGTTTTTGATGCCGTATAACACATTTAATTAATTTAGGTTTCATTCGACGCAGGTTACGAGAAACACAGTCGGATGTTATGTGGGTCATAATTTTGCTCTTGGGTACTTCAGCAGGTAGTCTGTGGAAGCCAGGATCTAATCAGTGGTCTTATGATGGATTAATAACCACTGAAGCTCTTGAACTACAGCTGACCTTCATGTATGCAAATATTAAGCAGAGTTCAGATAACAGAGTGTCTGTTGACTGGAAACGTGCTGGATCAGTGCGTCTCTATGTAGGTATCAAGATGGGTAGCCAAACATCTGCTGGTGGAAATATCTTGTATCATAGTGTATATGACTTCATGCGTAACTAGTAGGAAGTGATATTGTCGCAATAAAGCAATGAATTATTATTTTGATATGTTAAAAATAGCAATCATTATAGATAAAATAATCATTGTAAAGTTTTTCTTTTGAGTAAGAATAATTTTTTCTACAGTCCTTATTGCAGCGGAGCTGAAGAAACCTCTGTCTGAACACCCTTGTTTGATCACTGTGATGAGTAGAAGTTGTGCCATGTTGTCTATTCTTTAAGGGATCTTCTCCACCTTTTCCTTAACGGTGCAGGGTGTAACTAACTCAAAGGTCAATGACAGAAAAATTAAAACTCTGAGCTTTAAAACTGCAGTACTGGCTTTGTTTGATAGGTGCTAGAGCACGTAGAAGAATAGTTACCTGTAGTGTAGTCATCACTGCACCTGCTTCCACTCCCAGATGAAAATATGTTTACCTTTGGAAGAAATTTGGCCACTGACGGCCACCGTCCATCGACAACTGTGCTTGGCATTTAAAGTAATTTCTATGCCCATCTTAACCACTACATGCCAGTTATTCTTACACACTGTACCTTTTGAATAATTTCTATCCAGCTTTTTAGGGGACTTTGCTATGTATGATTGAAATGTTGATTGAAAGTGTGCATCAGGTACATCTCCATCGCCTGGTTCAATGCAAATAATCAAGGTTACATCAGAAAGTGGTGGCTTAGGCTAACGTTAGGTTATGTTATACATGGCCGCACAAACAGAGTAATCTTTTGAAAGGTTGAAAGAAAACTTTGAGGATGGAAAGGTATAGGCTATACACAGTACGACATTTCTTTAGGAATTCCTTTTAAGCTGTTTTATTGTGTCATGTTAGTGGGTATTTGCCAAGATAATTCTTTTAAAGGAGACATATTATGCACTTTATTCCCAATCTTAAACAATTCTCTGATATATCATTTAAATCTTGGCA
>JAOXYM010000018.1:7174126-7221324 GCA_028567055.1 Leptatherina wallacei
CGAGAGAAAAAAAGTTTTTTTCTTTGTAGAAAGCTGTGTATCAACAAGGAAGAAGCACTTGATAAAAGGAAGATGTATAACTATAACTAAAATCTATAACTTTTTTTGTTTTTTTTACCAGTAAATTGCAGAGATGGCCCGAAGATGTGCCACTGCAGGACTCATACCTGTTTGTTTGTTTGTGTGTGTGTGTGTGTGAGTGATGGTGTGATGTTGTCATTGCTCTAACAGCATTAGGCACTTTAGAGGCGAGAGTTCATTGGATTACACACACTCACCTAAAATAATCTGGCATTTATTTTCTGGATTACTGTCTGTAAGTGTTGTGCATCAGTGGAGGTGAGGAAGGGAAAGGTGAGTTGTTTCTGATGTGTCATCACTATCATCGGTTGTTTGTGTTGCCTAATAAGTTTTCTTTACTTAAACCAGAGCAATACTTGGATTCTTTTGTTTGTAAGATGCACATTTTTTTGTAGTTCTGAGCAGATTTAGTGAACAAATATTCCTATTTAAAGAACTCAAACCATAAAAACACAATTGTTGTAGTTTCATGGGTTTTTCTTGGATGAGGATAGTCTTGTATAGTTGCTAAATAGTTATACAATAGCATCCTTAAGCTTTGCACAGATTAAAAAACATATTGTATAGCAAGAAAATTTGAGGTGATATTATTTGTAGAGGAAAGCTTTGTGGTGCTGCTGGTATTTTAGCTGCTCCAACATGTTAAAACCATTTTTAATGTGGAAGCTGCAATTTAAAGTTTGCTGGATGAACCATCATGAAGTGGCTTGTCGACCATGCATACTTCGATTTTACATTAACTGTAAATGGGGCCGAATTTTTTTATTTATTTTTTTTAGAAAATTACAGTTTTTCTGAAGAAGCTGTGAAACCAGTGATTGGGATTATTAGGTCACCAGGAAAGCATCAGGTCACAGATCAGGTGGGAGTGTGGGTTCTTGTTCTGTTTCTTTGTTAAAGTGTGACCTGGTGTCTTGGTTATTTTGGTTTTCAGTTCCTTTGTGAGTTTCTTCAGACTGCGTGTTTGTGCCACACCTGTTAATCATTTGCTATTGCTCTCAATGCACACATACTTCCACGTTTTTGTTTTTTTTTTTGCATGTTTTGCCAATTTATTCTAATTTTTGTGTAACCTTTTGTATGTCAAGCTTTTTTTTTGTCTTAGTTGTTGACTTTTTGGCAGCAGGACCTCCATAATAGGGATGGGCAAAGAAAAAAAAAAGATTAAATTTTCTTTGATCTCAGTGTTGAGTAGTACACATTTTCAGTCGATCCATTGATAGAGCACACAGCTTGTCCTTCAGAAGAAACACATATGACAAGAGCCTGTTTCTGTGGCCATCACATCAAAATACACAGCCATTTATCACTGAAAAACACAGTTTGAGCTACCAGCAGGGAAGAGGACTGAATGCATGAAGGGGGAGAATGAGTAGTCCCAGTGGGAGGCATGAAAGCAGGGGTGAGAGTGATCAAGCGTGAACATGTTATCCTCCCAAACTGGTGAGGTAATTATTCATTTAGTTAGTTTTACTATCCATAATAATTAATAACACACACATATAAGCCAAATTATAAGTGCAACAGAGTGCATTTAATCATACATGTTCTGTTTTTTTATGTTTTTTGCATGAACAATTTTGGCAGTCCAACATTTTGTAGTATTATATTACATAAACGAGAAGGCTGGTGGAAATCCAGCAGTTTGTGTTCTTTCTTGGCATGGGGCTTTAAAGACACGCTACAAAACTTTTGCAGATTTTCTGTGATGCGCTTCCCATCAACGGCTAATTTGGCATCCATCTTGCATCCTACCTGTACTGTGAGTTCTCTCCACCCAGTAAAAGTCTGATCTTGACTCTTGCCTTATTTCTTGCTCTGTCCTTTTCTCTCTTTGTTTTTCTCTCTTCCCCCAGTAATGCCTTCTTGCATTTCTTTGCTGAATCGGCTGCAGTGCGCGTTTGAAATGGACGGTATCTGCTTGCTAGCGCGTTACAGTGCGTAAATTGAATTTGGTTGCAATATGCGGTCATTCACCCATTCACACAACACATTCATACAGCACCTATATTTATACATACTTGGTGCTTGGTGGAAGCATTCATACCCCCAATAGGCACATCGGGAGGCAGTGTAGGGTTCAGTGTCTTGCCCAAGGACCCTTCGACATGTAGTCAGGGGGAATCGAACTGCCGACCGGATGCTACTTGCCAGCTAGGACTCCAGAAATGCACATAATAGATTTCACTGTGCCATCAAACGAGTCCGGAATGCAGGGTTATGAGGTCGGAAAGTTACGTAATGTGTCTTTAAACGACAAAAAAAAAGTATTATATATTGATACATGGAAGGGATGACCCAACCAATCAACAAGTTGTAGTGTGTCCACCTTTTTTGGGTCTAATCGGTAAGATTCGCACCCCAACGGAAGGGTCCCAGAAAGTAAGATGGTCCAGGCTGGATAATCTGGTACCTTTCCCAGTTTTTGCCTTTGGAATGAAACGCAAAAAAATGCGTACCTCCTTGTACTGTACCGAACCCGCTAGTGGAAACGGGGCTGAAGTGTTCTTGTTGAGAAAATACGCCCAACTTTACCGCTTAAAGCCTGTTACATACTCCATGAAAAGCAAGAACTTTGTACACCAGACAAGTATGACTTAACCAGACCAAAGCAAACTTTTTTTTGCGAGAAGCAAGGCTCTTACTTCTCGCGGGGTATAACAAGTTTAAGAGTTCTGCACCTGTATGTTGCTTTAAATCAAAGCTAAATGAGTGTAAATTACAGTCATTTGTGTTGTTAGAAGATGTCAAACTAGCTATTGTGACAGTAAACCTGCTGGGAAACTGGTTACTGAGATCATAAAGTGAGAACTGAGAAGTTGTATTGTGTTCTTATGGACTCCTATACAATGCAACCCCTCTGTGGTACCCCTGCTGGTTGGTAGAAAGAAATACTCTCTGTGTTGGGTTCATTTATGTGCTTAACTGCTTTCTATCTCCTTTTTTTTTTGTTGGTATTGATCTCGTCCTTTAACTGGGGTTAAAAAATGAAAAAAGATGATAGTCTGCTAAAACAAAAGCTAATTTAAAAGTTAGCAAAAATACAAAATTTTCACTTTTTCCCCTACTTTCTGTTTTTGGTAGTTATAATTATGCCTATGGTGCCAGAAACGGGGCCAAAGCTTAGTTCCAAGCTGCAGAACAGTCCACCGTGTCTCATGTTCAAGTCACGAAAGACAGATAACAAACACTGTAGATGTTTTAATATTCGGACAGTAAATGTTCAGGAAACGACCTACTGTCGTGTGTTCTTATCCCACAAAGGCAATCACCATAGCAGCAACAGTTCCCACGTCAGTCCGTGTCTAACCCTCACCTACAGGCCTATGTAAACTAGCTCTGTGTCATCACCCAGCCTTTACAGCTCGCACTAACAGACACAAAAGTTGCCGCCTAGATACTGACTAGATAACACCAAAGCCTGGCTGATAAGAGCGGATTAAAGTTGGTTTCTATGGTCTTGATATAGACCGCTGAGTTGAAGGATGGATGGCTTGCTGCATTTAGCTGCGTTATAAATCAAGTTTTATGTGCAGTGCAAACAAAAACATGAGTGCTCATGTGGTGTAGATGTCACTTAGAGTGCTTGTGAATCAGGGGAAACAAAACAAGGCATTTACAGCTTTATTCAAAGCGGGGAAGAAGGAGTTGCCCTGTCAGCCTATCAGCAAAGGAGTTACACTTTTATTATTTGAAAGAGGTACGAATAATCATTTTGGGCTTTTTTTTGTTTTTACGTTTTTTTCCTCCCTGTTTTTAAATTCCAACTTGGTAGCACTTGAAAACCACACACACATACACACACACACACACGCCCATATGCAAACCTCTTGCCTCTCTGTGTGTTTATAAAAAGGATCTTGTCCCAGTTTTCCCTCTCATCCGCCGCGCTCTCGTTCTGTAATTTCTCCGGCGTGATAGCTAATTGGTGTGAGCTCGGAGAAAATTTGCCGCCCCGCCGCCGTCTCCTTTTAAACAAAACTGGAACAGGAGAGGGAAAAGAGTCGAGGCGGTACAGGGAAAAATGGAGAGAAGATGGAAAAGAGGGAGAAGACAGGAGGTATGTTGGAGGTGGGGAGGGTTGCGTGTCGCAGGCTGCCGTGAGATCGCGCTTGAAGATAGCGACTTTTCTTTACATATTCTCCTCAGATGAACGTAGACGATAAGGCTGGGAGCGCATGAGGGATGTTGTCCTGTGGAAAGAAAGAAGTAAGTGTGTTCATTGCAGGTGAAAGAAAAGGGAAAGAGCAGTGAAATTAAAAGATGAAGAGAACAAGGACGGGCAAAGTGTACTGCCAGCCGGTGTTAACAGAATTTTAACTGGTTAGTAAAAGGTCTCGCTGAGGGAATAGATTTATCTCACATTGATTAGTATCAGCGTGAAAGATTTGCCAAAAGGGTCTCTGCTCCTATTTTTGAGAAGAAAGAGCTGGAGAGAGAGGGAACCAAACTAGGACAAGTCCTGAAAGACCATTGTACTCCTTTCTCTTTGGGTCTCTCCAGTGCTTTCAAAACTGCTTTCTCACTCTTGCCCTCCCCATCACGCTCACTTTCTCTGTTCGACTCTTCCTCTCACCTTTCTTCACCCCCTTTTTTTTTCTTCACGCTAAGCCCCAAGTAACCAAGAGAAAAAGGATCCGCTGGAAAATATCGCAGTCAGTGGCCTTTTTTTGGGTTTTTGAAGCAAAGGCTGTGCAACGCTGAGGTCCTTGAGATGGTCCCAGAGGTCCTCGGGTAAAATGAGGAGAAGTGGCCTTTAGCACCGATCAGGGCAGAGCTGAGATGTTTCATCTTTTACACCTGGGATCCCATGTGAGGCCAGATAACTGGATTGGATAGAAAAATGTCATCTTAGGGCAGCACGACTGAAGAGTAAAAGTTTAATGAGATAATAAATAGAATTAACGTTTTCTATATTCAATCTGGACTTGTCTGCTCCAAATTTAGCCCTGGGTGAAGATTGAGCCACTCGTCTCGCTTGTGTTTTATGAGAAGTGTTACTCAGGTAGTGGTTTTTAGCTAGAATTTACAAATATCCCATAAATTCCTTGTGCACATGATAAGACGCTGCAGTTCGCCGATGTGCCTATGTGCTTTATAGGGATGGGCATAATTAATCCATGCTGTTTTTTTCTACTTTCATTTCAATATAGTCTATAAAATACAAAAGTTTAATATGAAAATATGAATGATTAATCAATCGATTGTTAATTCTCCCGATTATCAATTAAGACGGTTTAATCGAATGCCCATCCCTACTTTATAGTGAGGCGATGAATGGCGTGACATTGATAGTGTGTAGCTGCTAATGAGCATTAAACATGTGAAGTCAGCTAGAAAAACATAGATAATAACTTCTAATGTCCAGTGACTGCAACACAATGAAATCTGTTGGCTTTTACCACTGGTTCCAACCAAGTCATGCAGAATGGGCTACAGCAGCAGAAGATACAGGAGGCGACAATGTCAGCTAAGAATAGGAAACTAAGGCTACAAGTTCGCCTAAACTGGACAATAGAAGATGGAAAAACGTTGTCTGGTCTGATGAGTCTCCATTTTAGCTGCAACTTTCAGATGGTAGGGTGAGAGTTAGGTGAAAACAACATGAAAGCATGGATCCATCCTGCCTTGTCTCCTGTATACTTTGAGACCCTGAGTACCAACTGATCATTATTGAAACGCCACAGCCTGCCTGAGTAGTGAAGCGGCCCATGTCCATCCCTTTTCTGACTTTACTTCCAGCAGGATAATGCACCATGTCACAAAGCTCGGATCGTCTCCAGCTGCTTTCTTGAACATGACAATGAGCGAACTGTACTCCAATGACCTCTACAGTCACCAGATCTCAAGCCAATAGAGCACCTTTAAGTTGTTTTACATACTCCACAAGAACAGAAAGTTTTGTTCTTGTTCTCGAGGTGTCAGGAACAAGAACAGAGTTAGTTTTGACCCAGTTATTTCATACCTTACAAGAAACTGCGTCTCCGGTGGGGCGGGGTTTTGCACAGGGCTGTGTCTGCGTTTTGGATGCCACATGTTGTATAGATTTTTGTACTTCCTGACTGCCTTGACCAGCTGTTCCTTTTAAGCTTATCCGTTCAACCTTGTTGAAACTTTTTGCATCATTGGAAAAGCAGAACTGATCATTTTCCACTTCTGGCTTCTCTGCATTAACCACACCCACTTCCAATTTGATATAGTTTTGTTCTTGCCCCTGCAAGGAACAAGAATAAAGTTCTGTGTTCTTGCGGAGTATGTAACAGCCTCCAAGACTCTCATCATGGATGTACAGCTGAAAAATCTGCAACAACTGTGTGATGCTATCATGTCAATATGGAGCAAAATCTCTGAGGAATGAAGACAAAACAAGGTATTAACAAGTTAGAAAGGGACCTAATAAAGTGAGTGTATATGTTTCAAAGTTGGCTACAGTTAAAAAGCTTCCTCACATTAAAAGATGTGTTCTTGATGACAGTTATTTTTATGAAAACTTATGTGCTCTGTTTCAAGTCAGTCTTTGTCAAAAGTTTGTATAACCTGGATACTTTGGGTGTAAACCTTTTTAAAAAAACTTCCACTAATCACGTAAGCATGTTTACAGCGAGAGCAGGAAGCATCAGGGGACAAGATGTTTCAACTTCCTAGAATTTAACAATTGTTTATGTTCAAAATTTTAATTCTGATGTATAAAAAAGCATCATTTGGCTCCGATCTGACATATACGACATAATTGTTATTCAGTTTTCCAAGTACAGAAACTATACACAGCTTCTCCTTGCTTGATGTTTTTTGTTGACAACACAACCCCGATGTGTTCCTTCTCAGTATTTTGTAGCATTTATGATGTCATTTAATGCACCAAACAACAAAAACTAGCCTCAGATTGGCAATCTGTTATATAATATGTTGTTTTGAGTTAAGTCCAAGGCACATTTGAACTTTAGCGCCCCCCCCCCCTGCAGCTGTGCAGCTATGCAGCTATGACAGCAGGTTCTTGCTCGTTGTTTTTTGTGTGGCTCACACCTCGGCCCAGTCGCTGTGAGCCACACAAAAGGTATTTTCAAACGAAAGGGGGTCTTTTTCCTATTTGTGTGTGAGTCAAACGATGAGTGTGTCTGCCGAGAAGGGGAAGGCAGGGGCCCACAGAAAGGGTGGTCTCATGTTAATGCGGGCTTCTGAGACAGAAACGGTGTGTGTGTCCGGACAAGAGAGAGCTGTCTGCCGAGAGGAGCCGGTTTTTAGGATACAGTATGGCCAGTGTTCAGCGGATCTGACGTGAACGTGAGTGGAGAGTTGGGATGCTTGACGGGACTGGACACTTTTAGCTTTGTCGCTTCCCTAAACGGCCGTTTCAGCGTCTGTTAGACGTGCTGAACTTTATCCAAACAAACTCGGCTGACGTATCGGCGGTCGGCTCGTGTAGTCTCTAACAAAGTTGGCTCAGTGTGTGTGCACGTCTGTCTGTGTGGCTAGATTAACCCGCTGCTCTTAACGGCCCCCGTCCCGGAGGAGGAGGCCTCCGCTCGGGGCCGCACGCGTCTCTTTATGCACTCATACATAATGTTTCACTATCTGTTTGTCCATGCACGTCTGACTTCTGGCTCAACCACCAGTCTCATTGTTTGGATTGTGATAAGCCGTGGGCCGACTCTACTGTACTCTGGTGTTACGTTGTTGCATACAGTGGCTTAAGTGGACATCTTTGGCATTGCAAATATGTGAAATATGTGGGGTGTTTGGTCTTTCTCTTGCCTTCCTTTTTCCCCTTTGATCCATTGATTCCCTATGAAGCTTTCCCAGGTACACGGCTTTAGAGAACATTCCCTTGAGATCTTTGGGCTTCTTCTGAGGGCTCAGCTCTGTTTTCCAATATGTGTGTGTGCATGATCGTGCTTGTGGCATTGGCTCATGTTGCCAGCAAGTTTGCTCTTGTGTAGTTTTTTGTGGACTTTTCAGCTGTATGTTCATTAGTGAAAACAGCCACTGGCAAAAAAAAAAAATGTTGCTGAATCTTACCTTCTCAAGCAGCCAGGAGGAAACCTCTTGTTGTGCTGAGAGTCGCCGATAAATCTGAACAGCAGCAGTGGTTTTATGTGGCGGATTACTTAATGTTGATGGGATTCTTTTCATGAAAAATTGTTGTGAAATCCTGTTTCAGCTCGTAAATGTCGAAGCAGCTTGACCTGTGGGTAGAGGTGCACTGATTTGCTATTTCCTTAACATATTCTTGATTATTTATCCTCTCATTTGAAATGTTTTTTTTTTCCCAAGAGCTACAAACAATAAAAACACTAAATAATATTTAAAAATATTTCATATATAACTTACATTTTCCTCACTCTACACCATGTACAGGACCTTCTGCTCCATTTTCCTGAATTGAAATATCTGTTCAATATCTAACAAATAAAGAAATCCTCCTTTATGTATCAGATTATAGGTCCTTTACCTTTTTCACTTTTAACTCGTCATAAAATATAAAAGTAGATTAGAGGACAAGAACAAAAAAAAAGTACCAGATGATAAACACAGAGAGGTCTCTATAGGTTGTTGTTGACTAATGTTTCTTGCTGGCAGGTGTTTGTGGCTGTTGCTGCATGAATGTTGTGTTTACTGACAGGGGGAAAAAATCTGATTTGTCGGGGCTATGCACATGGCATGTTTACTGACTGAACGGGAGGGGAGGGGGGACAACCTGGAGGGGAACCAGTTGGAGCAGATCAAGCTGAAAATCATCGGATTCTGATAATCAGCAGGGATGTAACGACACACTGGTTCAATGATCAATGAGCCAATAGCATCGATCCTAACTGAATACAGTAATTATTTATAAGAATGCTCCAGAGTGGAACTGTTTGCGGTTGTTTACGACAAAAATGTCTTATTTTAATTTGAGGAAAATGACGATATCCAAAGGTGTGGTGTGTAACCATGTCGATTATAACTATGTTGTAAACATAGTGTGAGAATCTAAATAGGAGTAAGGTTTACGCTATTTGCTGCTTTAATGTCTCTAAATAGACATTTATTCATTCAGTTTTCTTTTACATGATATAGACATTTTAAAGCTCAGGATGTGGTCCAGTATATCTCTTTTAAAAGAACAGATTGTTTTACGTTTAAGCTTAGGAATAAAACCAGATGTTAATATTTTAGTTGCATTTTCAGATTTGATACTATGGAAGTGTTTTAAATCGGTATTAGATATCGTCTCATATTGATCACTGGATCATGAGTCTGATTAAGCCCATAGACCATAATGCATCAGTCTCCTAGTGCTGTTGGACTACAGCATTTTCATTTTTACTGCCTGTGTTGTTTTAAAACGGGGCTTTTTTTTGTTCCGTCTAGTCTGGAAGCTTTTTTTTTTTTTATTTGAAAATGGTAATGATTCTTCCATTTTTTTTCAATGTACAGTACTAGTCAAAAGTTTGGACACATCCAGACAAAATGAAGGGATAGACATGTCCCAATGCTTGACTAATCCTGTATACGATGTTATTTTAATCCCAGCTAAGCATACGAAAAGAAATGTTGGGAGTCTTCCACAAGTTGGATAATTCTCCTGTGCATTTGCAGCACAGATGTTTACCGTTAATCCAGATTTAAGGGATTTCCTAGCGAGGAAAATAGTCTAGTGCTGGAAGTAGCATGTATTACAGCTTATCAATACCAAAGCCTATAAAGCCTTGTATTTATTGTTAGATGTGAGATAATAGAGTCTCAGTGCTGGACTCGGTGTGAGTGAACAGGAAGTGTAAGCCTTAGTCAGAGCGGAGTGAGCGTGTGTCACCAACCCCGCCAGTTGAATGTCCAGCCTGTTTACATGTTGACTGCACATGACACTGACCGTATCTTCCCCTCAGTCACAGCAGGACCGTCTCTCTCGTACAAGCTATAGGCTTCATCAATGGGCCAATTGTTGTGTTAGCAGAAACCACTGGGCCTCGGTCATGAGTTATAGGGTGATGAGAAGATGAGTCTTGCATGCTCTGGTCCAGACTGAGATGAGCAGAGGAATTTTTCTCACACCACTGGCGCTCCGTGTGCTCCTGTTTCTGAAAATGAACCGAGTTTCGTGAGCTCATATGGAGGAGTTTCCTATCAGCTGACTACATTTAAAGGTCTTCTATGGGAAAAAAAACCTCTCTCTTCCTTTATTTGTTGCTGTAAATTCAGCAGATTTCTACATGATGGTACACTGAGTCATGTCTTACTGTTCAGTTAGTTGCTGCAGTGGCTTTGATTCCCATCAACTTGACTTGCAAGTGGTTTGTTTACATTTGCAGTGAAATGCCGTGAAAAAAAGGATGGATTGGTATCAGATTTGGTACCTGGTTTCATTATCAATGCATAAATAGAAACGATTCACTCAAGCCACGATTCAATTCACTATTTTGAATTCCGATATTTTTTTTTTACATTTTCTCAACAAAAAGAATACTAGCTATTTTAAGAAACAATAATTTTTTTTATTTTTTTATTTCAACTTCTGCTTTTTTTGTCCTCAAACTGTAGCTTTCTGTCGACTCACTGACAGAACTTAACACTGAATAAAACAATAATTCTACATGATATGGAAGTAATCACAAATTGGTAGTTTAATGAACATATGAGCTGAATTCATGTCATAAAAGCGGATATACATCAGGCATATGCTGATCAGGTTTTGCTTGCCATGAAACTAGTAGCAACGCCAACGCAGTGTGCCCAGCTCCAACACTCTCCTCAGTGACGTTGGAGGAACGCTGCAAAGCGCCTGTTGGAAGCGCGTCGACTACAGTTGCAGCGAACAGAAGAGAAGAGAACAGCCGCTCTGCAGCGCTTCCGTGTTTCGGAAAGGAAAAAAGAACGGCTGTCTTTTCATTCCTGAGCGTCCTCTGTTTTGAAGTTGCTTGCTGTCGCCGTTCTTGATTCTAGTCTGTTTATTGGCTTTACGGCCATAAACGCAGTACGCACTGACGTTTGGGGGAAAGCGATTTAACCAGTTTCACGTTTTAACCAGTTCGAACCGATTTTTTACCGATTCGCGAAGAATCGTTACATCCCTAATAAATACAGTTCTTTACCTTCTAACCAAAGCCCTCTAAAAACAATAACATTCAGTCCAACCTGCAGGTGTACATGGTATTTAATTGTAATCCACATATTAACATGTGAACTGGCTCACCTAAGTTGGTAAACAAACTGTTGTATGACATTTGACTTGTGCTTGTTGCCATGGCATTTTGATCATAGTTAATGTAGACAGTTTTTTATTCTATTTTCTATTTATTTTAAAATGTGTTTTATTTTTGATTTGGTGATTTTTATTCTATGTATTGATTTTAATTTATTTTATTTTTCATTTTATTTCTATTTTCTATTTGTTTTAAGTGGATTTTTAAAAATCTACTTCATTTTTTATTTTTTTTATAGATTTGTTTTAGTTATTTTCTAATTTATTTGATTTTTAACTTTGACATTTTTATATTTCTTTCAGTTTTTATTTATCTTTTTGCTGTTTATTTTTTCACGTCTGGGTGATCTTTTAACCCTTGCTGTCATTTTACGTTACATTCAGTCAGATCAATGAGTTAAATCAGCTTCTTTCCTTTATCCCCCCCCCCCCCCCCCCCCTGTGTGGCTGCAGATGGAGCCCTCCCTAAAGAGCCAAAAGGAGATGTGTCAAACCAGATAGCAGGTAAAATAAATCTTCACATATTTACAAATACAAACACATTGTCTTGTTACCTTTTTTTTTAACCACCTTGTGTTTGTGTGTTTGTGCGCCTGTCTATGGTGATGATGAAGATTGTGGGAAATAAAGAGTGCTCTACAGACGCGTTATGAATATTTCAGTGTGACAGTGACAGGTCATTGTCATCCCATTTCCTCACATCTCCTCCTCTCCTCCCTCCCCTTCTCACTGTATTCCCCAGAACCTGATTGGTTACTAATACCAAGGAGCCATCTCCGTAGCGACAGAAAGCTCTTTCTTGATGAGTTCAGATGGACGGTGCTGCTGTCTCTTCTTGTTATGATTTATTCACCCAGTTTGCCATCCCTTCATCCTGAAATTACCTTTCTTTTGTTTACTTTTCATCACTTCTTTCTTCTGTTTTTTCTAATGTCACAATACGGATCAGTATCTGCCAGTCTGTGCTGCCTAGCTGTGATCTGACATTTTGGAGAGATTTGATATTTAAGATTATTACTCCCCTGTGCTTCTGTTGGAAGTTTTAATGCTACATATACTACAGTTCCTAAAATAAAAAAAAGAAGTATTGGTTTTGGTGTGAGACAATCACACTGCCGCTGCCGCCGCCGCCGCCGCCGTGATTCAGATTTAAAAAGATAGAAAGGAGGACAATGAGTTGGCAGGTTGTTCCAAACCCTCAGGGCTTTGATGGAGACAGCCTGAGTGCACACAGAAAGAGGATGACAGTAATTATTTCCCAGATAACACCAAAAATCAAAGATGTGTTTTGATTTAGATATTTTTGTACTTCTTTACTTGTTTTCTGGAGACAGATGAAGTCAGTTATGTAATCATTTTTGCAGCCTATGGACCTCAACAGATGTGATGTCGAGTACTATCCTGTATATTTTTTTCCTCCCAGCGTATCTTTCCTTTAAAAATACGAAGGACCAGATGTTTTAGAAAGTGTAAACCTTCACTAATCCACCGAAGTGGGCAGGCGTAAAGCATGGCCTCCAGATGGCGCATTTGAGCAGATTGGAGTAGCTGAAGCAGAGGAAGCGTTGGAGCCGGCCACAGTGAGCTGCAGCTGAAAACATGTTGAAGAAATCACTAGCCGATGCATTAAATATCAGTCTGAGACGGGGAGAAGTGTTGAAGTGAAATGTGTTTTTGTCTTTTTATGAATGAAACTCAGTGTTACAGAGAGAGGTTCCTTCTCTGTCTCGTCACGGTTTGTCAGAATGGGATCAGGTGGCAGCAAAAGACCCAGACAAATGAACTCTTGGCACCAATAACAAGCCGTCTTCTCTTCTCTTCTCTTCCTCCTCTTGTCTTGTTTTTTTTTTCTCTCCCTCAAATCCTCCTCCCCCTGCTGTGTTTGGGTCGCTGGGGTAACCCTGGCCCGTTTCTCGCTGGGTTAGCCTAACCTGCTATTAGAGGTCTGGACGGATGGAGAGAAGAGAACGAGATTGTGGGGGGGAAAGGAAAGATGGTGCGTCGGTTTCTCTTCATTCCAAGCCAAAAAGTCAAGAAGAGGGGACAAACGGAGGAGAATCGGGACAGACGTGGAGAGTCTGAGTGGAATGGAAACACCAGACTGTGCTTTTCAGTAGCGTTTGCTATAAGCTCAGTATTTCTAGATAATGACACCCTGTTCTCAGGACTTGATTTTTAATGCAGCATGAAATATTCGCTGCATAAATATCTTTTGTAAAAGTTTCACCCTCATTGGTCTGCATTCTCTGTCTCGGATCAGACAGCCAGCCTGTGAAATCGTTCGAGCAGTTTCAGAAAGAGTTTTACTCAGCGACCCTGAAGCTAGCACACGGTTTAATAAAACAACAACAAAAAAAGTGAATCTTAAGTCTCTTTGCTTTAAAGAGCTGAATTTATTGGTTGAAGAGGTACTAAATGATTCAGCTCATGGTTTTCTGCTCGTACAGTTTATATTTGAAGAAAGTGAGACAAAAGTTTTGGAAATCAGGTTGTATTAAAATGTTCTCTCTTCTTAACTTGCCACCCACATGTTGGTCTATGTACAGTAGCGAAGCCAGTGTCAGCTGTACCCACGGTAGATTAATTGTTATCATGGCACAGCTGTGTGTGATTGCAACAGCCAATCAGATTGTCTTTACTAGAACTAAGAAGTGGGGCAAGGAGCCGGCTGTCAGCTGTAGACTAATGACAGTTCAAAGAAGAGGGAGACAAAAAAAGGACAGAACTAAGATAGAAACCAGATAATCCAACAGAAAGAAACAGAAACGCTTTCACAAAAACATTAGAATAAGTCCCGTTTCCCGTTTTGACCTTCATCACCTGATGAAGTTTGCACGTTGTGTTCATCTGTTCTTTGTCAGTTTTACTGAATCCCAACTACTTCCACATCACTGACCTATTGGGGACTTTTTTTGTCAACAACTTCTGCGTTTGAGTTTTCTTGTCAGTTTGCAACCAGCTAAGAGGTGCATTACCACCAACTAGTGGACTGGGACGTGTTGAAGGATTCCCAGATGGCTCCGTAGATGGATCTACCAAAAATATCTCCTGCTTATCACGAAGATTGATGCAGATTTAATTGTGATGTCATTTTGAGATTTGTTTTATCAGCCAGCCCTAACCCAGAGGACAATGTACCTCAGCGTGAAGCTTTTCTTCTGGTTGCGTCTTGTTTCGTACCCATTCTTGTTATGGTGGACTTCTTTTTTCTTTTTTTATTTATTTCATTTTGACCTTCATTCAGACATTCACATCAAATACATCATGTGCGTACATCTGTCATCTGTAGTCTGGCCTGTATGCCAGAATAGTATTTTTATATGTGTGTGTATGTATATATATATATATATATATATATACACACAAAAAGAGAAGTCTTACTCTCCAGGGGTATACTTCACATTTGCAGATATCCTGCAGGACATTGTGAATTTCTCTCCAATAGTCCTTCATAATGGGATTATGGGTTACAAATGGGTGGATTTCATTGCAGTGGTAATCATATCTGATTACGGTTATATTGTCGACTCTACTCCAAGCCCCCCCTGGATACTTGGGTTTCTTACCCTATCCCTAAGGTTGATCCCTGCCACCCGCAATGTTATTCTTTCAGTCACTACCCAAATCTTCTAACTATAGGGGAGGGTTGGAACAAAGCTGGACCTTTCGGTTCAGCTACTTCAAATCGAAAGAAGTCAGCTGAGTTGGTACAAACATCTGATTAAGATGCCTCTAGGTCACTCACCATTGGAGGGTTTTTTTTTTCGGAGTAAGCTGGAACAAGACCCCGGATAAGACTCAGGACACCCCGGAAGGATTTCATACATCTCCCTTAAGCCCTGGGGACATCTTGGGATCTCTGAGAGGAGCTAGAGAGTTTCACTGGGGAGTGGGATGTCTGATTTCCTAAAGCTCATAAAACAAATTGATGAATCAGATCCCGGTTATCCGGTTTACCTGACCCAGAGGTTCTCTTTGACCTCATTTGATCATCATTATAAAAAATACAATATTTCTGTTCTTTGTTTTGCCGTGGGTCCTCACCACAAAATCACGCAGCAGAAGTTTGCAAATGAAAATCTAAACAAGGTTTTTGGGAAAACTCCTTGTGGACTAGAAGTTTTGGGAGAAAATGTCATGAGAGCGGCTCTAATTGTTGAGCAGCTGTGTGGATCAACCACGTTTTAATCACCGGGAACATTCGGATTCAGTCTGAAGATGCACGCTTTAGTCTCCTTATCTTATATAACTGAACTTCTGTCAGTAATCCCCATAGAAACCAGGAGCCTTTTGCAGGAAAAAAAAAGTCAAAAATCCTTCAAACATGAACTCCCAGCTGCTGCAGAATTTAATGGTCGCCAAAAGGAGGTGTTGCTAAGGACTGCTCACGAAGAGCGCCCAAACCCTTTATTCAGGCCCTTATCCTGTATTCCATGGTAGATTTGGCTTTGTAGGTCAGGAAATACCTCAAAGTCAACATTTAGAACACGGGAAATGTAAGACTTGTCTCAGTTGATGTGAAAAAGTAAAAAAGAATCCCTCTCCAACATTTCCCTAGTTTTTAAACAGAAGACTACCTTACCCAGTGTCTGGGGGGGGGGGTATCTATGTCATGGACGCACTATTCCTGTCCACCTCCTCAGCCTGAAGAAATCCCTGCTATTCCCACACATGCCTCAGCGAGGAATGTCTGGCACGCCGTGAACGTGGGAAGTTCCGCAGCAATGCAGGGATGCGCACGCATGTGTGCGGTTCTGGTTTCTCTTGATTTACAACAGCTGGCTGCGAACCAGTGCGACCCAGTCAGCTGCTGGGGAGCCATTATGAGATTGAGATCGTCTGTAACTGCTCTTTAATCAAATAGAGAATATGCAGTGAGCGCGTCCTTTTGTTGGCAACTTTTCCCCTCCTTCCCTCAGCTGACTGCACCACCCATCCCATCTGTCCCTCTCCAGGCAGCTGTTGCATTCTCCACCTTTTTTTTTTCTTCTCTTTTTTCCTGGAAGCACACACCTCGCCTGGCCCCCACTTCCCGGGGCATTTGTCACAATCTCTCTGGGTGGTGTCCCATAGTGGTGGTGTTCGTGTGGACTGTTTAGTTGTATCAGCGAGTTTAACAGCCACTTGACCCCTCTGAGGAAGTCTATTAGGTGTGTGCCGAGTGTTGACATGTCCTGACACACAAACAGCAACACGGCCCGGAGTGACTAGCCGGTCATTTCGGCGAGGGATGACAGACATCTGTGGCATTTCCCTCTCATCCCTTGCCCTTTCTGACTCACAAGTGCAGCCTCATCAGTGATAACTGTGTCTCCCCCTGCTTCACACAGGAACTGTTGGGACTCGCCGTTGCTTGGGTCAACTTGATCTCGGTGTATTTTTGTCTCATGAGGCAGAAAAGCTTGTGGAAAATATTTTCCCCCTCAACGTTTACAGAGTAAATTCTTCCCGGGAGAATGCCGGCTTGGCAATGGATAGCAGTTTCTCTGAATTCCTGATTTTACACATCCCAATCAAGGTAATGATAATCTCCCTAAGTGATAGCTAATGCTTTAAGCCAAGTTGAGACTAAAGATCTGCCGTCATCTGATGATGGCGCTCACATTGTGCAGGTGGTGTGCTTCTCGTCTGATTGGATATCATGACAGACTCACTGCATGATGGAAACCTCAAAGAGGCTTTCTCATCACTATTCTGTCTGATATGTTTGTTTTGTTATTTCCTTATCTGGGATTCCCCCTGCTGTGTCTCCCCGAGTCTTTGGGAATCGCCTCAGATTCGGGACGTTTGCCCGCAACAGAAAAATCCGGCTTAAAATCTTGTTGCGTGAATCTGGTTTTATTGATTGTGAACTGAAGAGAGGTAACTCGCTTGGCTTGATTTAAGCTCGAGTCTTGACACTGTTTGAAATTTTATGAGCAGCAAAGAACCGAGATGCAGATCCTGCTTATGAATATCAGGCAAAAAAAAGCGTGTGTTAGTAGCACGAACTGGTAACGGAGTTATTTATTGGGGGTCTTTAATCCTTTCATGCGTAGTGGTCTCTATGGTGGGCAGCCATTTAAAAGCTTTCTAGTATATGCATGGCAATACACTGCCATTCTGAAGAGTAGATGGATATATGATTTGATATATACACATACGTTATAGTATACATTATAGTCCCTTTTAATCTCAGTGAGGTTTGTCTGGTTAAATTAAGGAGAAAATGACTGTTTGTGTTAATGATGAATAGAAAAAGAAAAATGGGACAGCTATATTTGTCATAGAATATTCATATTCTATGAATATAACATTGTTTTATAAATACTTAATTTAATAGATAAAAGTAGAATATGATTGATAAATGAAAAAGCATCTTTAGCATGTCTTTAGAAGTGACATTGTGTGTGAAATAAAAGTGACACTGGGTCGTTATGATACCCAGCTGACGTAGCATTTAGAAAAAAAGATATTACAGGGGCCAGTTTTTCCACTCTTTCAATCTTTTTTTCAACAGAGCTGATAGGGATTTATTGAATCGCACGTGGAAAGCTCAATAATGAACACAGGGCGGGTCATTCTGGTATCAATGCAGCTCCGGTGGAGGACACATGCATTCAGTGCAGCCACCTCCAAAAAGTTATAAAAACACAGCAACAGGCCATCTTCTGCATACAGGTAGATGTTATAATCCCACATCGTCTGAACCGGATCATGTTGACATTCTGGATCTGGTGATCCAGAGAAGGTTCAACATAAAGGGGGTACTGGTTGGGCTTGTGGGCCTTTTGGGGTTTTTCTCAGGTGAGTCACACTATGGCCAGAGGTCTGCGCTCTCTGAGTGCTTCTAGTTTACAGTTATTTCTCTTCCCCCCTCCAGTCATTCAGTCAAGTACAACTATGATCTGATAGTTACCAGTTGTGATGATGTGTGTAAATTTTTCCTTTTTAAAGACAAAAATCAAAAGTAAAATGATAGAAAAGTAAAATGTAATGAAAATGGAATTTGATTTTAAAAAAAGTACCCCTCAACACAAATTTATTCACAATTATATAGAAACAAAATGAATATAGGAAAAAAAGAGACTAAAATAAAATAGAATATAATTTCTAATAAATTACTAACAATAAATACATGCAAAGAACAATAAATATATAATACAAAATGAGTACATGAATAATAGTCAATTAAATAACAAGGAAAAATAAGGCCAGGTGGGGTTTGTTGCAAAATCGTGACAAAAGGAGTCAAGAAGTTAAAAAAAGATCAAAGCACTGTTTGGTGTTCTGGTTTAATATGCATCAATTATTTTTATGATATAAAGCACTTTCTGTTCCTTTGTGGCAAGAAAAGTGCTTTATAAATGAAATTTGATTTGATAAAGCATCTGTTCACTCTAAGAAGACATGTCTACACCCAAAGCATGCTAACAAAACGCCTCTGCATCCCCTCACTGTGGGCCTCCAGGGTTCAGAGTTTTTCTCCCTATGTCCACTTTGTATCCAATCTGGCATTAGCCAGATTGGATACAAAGCTGCTGGTTCACAAGCTGCTGTTTTTAGCCCAACAGCTGTAGGTTGAAGCGTTTGGCTGCTCCCCTGTAGTTACAACATAGAAGGAAAGACTCCAACTGTTTACCAAGTGTCTCCTGCATTGTTAGAAACGTCAACCTGAGGTTTCTGTAGTCAGGCTAAGCAGCTTCTCAGGGTTCATAAATGCACTGCAGGCATATTATAATTACTGCCCCTCCTACACAATGAGGATTACCTCTGGGAACCTGCCTTTCCAAAAGAAAGGCAGATTAGCTGCTCACCTTATGCCACATGAGATGTACACAGCTCCACAGATTGAGCTTGTGCGTGGTGAAACAGTCCACATTGGTAACCCAGTTTCTACTTGGAAATGTCTGCTCCAGCTTTTCCATATGGACATGTAGACAACACCAAAATGGGCGGTTTTGGTTGTCTGAAGGATCGGAATATCTCCCCTCAGGAATCTCAGGATTAGCCCTAATTGCTGCAGCTCTGCCCACCGTGGATCGGGATCCCTTCAGCACATCAGACCTTCGGTCTATCATTAGTTGATGGTAGCAGTGGACTGTATTTCTCCATCAGCAAATGAAGCCAAATCCACAGCAATCTATGGATTATTGTTATTATTTTTACAGTTTATGGAAGAACGATCGAGCATGGCTTGCTGGACAACCAATCACGAGTGGCAATATGCACACACAGGCTCCGCCCTCATTCAGCTGGCAGGTACGGTGCTGCCTGTCAGGCGTTGGGTGGATGGCAATTATTGATCTTCCATGAGGTCATCACCACAGTTTCCCTTCGCTACACTCTCTCCTCATCCCCCACTTTCCCCTGATGGAAATGGAATTACATTTTTTGCAACTTTTCCTCTCATAGTGCTTTAAATGAAGAAAAAAAATGAAGTAAAACAGAGGGCAGAAGTTTAATGAAGAAGTAAAGGGATTGAAAATGACTGACAGGTTTATTTATCCACTCACTGTTTCTTTTTTCTTTTCTTCACAATTTTTCCCTTTTTTTTTATTTATTATCCAGAAACCCTTCCCTGTACTGTGTGTGTGTGTGTGTGTGCTACTATGTTTCTGCACTGTGTGGGTGTGACCTGGCCACTCTATATTTAGCTGCTGTGCCACTTTCTCTGGTCCCAGAGCACTGCAGAGTACTGGAAAGTGATGGGTGTGTGTCTCTAAACGTACCTTTTTTCGTCGAGCAGAGGTGGAAATTCACCCAGAAATACTTCAGCGCAACGTTTGTGAGGCTGAACCATGTTTGTGTGCAAGAGGAAAACATTTTGTTTTGACCGTTACAAAGTGACATCTGAGCTTTTACGTCTTTATAGGATTGTTGCGAACAAACAAAGTCGTATGTTTGTCGGATTAAGCAAACACATTCAGGCTGTTGAAACTAAAAAGATGGTGCTTAGATCAGGTTAAAAGAAAAAGTTTATGGGTTGAAGTGTGTGCTTTCAGGGGACGATGTTTCTCTAGACGAATCCTCCCCCAGCGGCCGTTAAACTCAGCCGTACAGTAGCAGATTCACTCGGCTACAAAGCGCTCACTGTGTACTCGCACACTACTTATCACACAAACACGCTGCAGTTTTCTGCTCGTCGTCTTGTCAACAAGTTTTTTTCCTTGACCTTTGATCTTCCTCCTGCTTTGTGGCAGCCGGCCATGTAGGCGGTAGTTTACAGGCACGATCAAAGATTTTCGTAGCTTCAGTAGAGGAATCACTCTGTGAATGACAAAAAGATAAGTCGGCTCATTTTCACCACAAAGTTATGTGCCAAAGAAAACCGCAACTGTTTAAGAAAATATGTTTTTATAGCTTCTTCCTAGGCCTGGGTAAAAAAAAAAAAAAGATTGATCGATTTGAATCGATTCAAACTTAATTAATCCAATATCAATTCATTAAAATTTAAAATTTCGAATGAATTGTTCGGAATTAAATAAATTCCAAATTTAGGTTTACATGGAAAACACGTTTATCCTCCTTTAGATCTGGGAGTTGGGAAGGGTTCTGATTGGACAGGGCGGACGTGACGTAATTACATCTACTGGAATAAAACAAAAACTTCAAATCCTGCTTGTTTTTTTGGGGGGGCTATAACATGGAAAACCATGAGAATAAACCAACGACTTACTTTGGAATTAAGTTTAATTCTCAATGGTCATTTTTCATCTCTTTATAGTAAAGTAAATTTTTATTCCAAATTAAAAGGGGAATTAAAACTCATGTAAATGTGGCCAATGCCAACTTCAGATTTTTTTCATTCACCATTGTATTGGACCACCATTAATTGTTGGATACAATTAACTGTAAACTATTTAGCATCTTATTAGCAGCTAATGCTAAGATCATGGGCTCCACCATGTTCAACAAACACTGAATGTTTTGAAAATGACCAGAAGTGACGTCAACATGCACGTAAATACTCCAAAATAAGTCCGATAATGGACTGGTAAATGTAGACGACAATCTTTTTAATAACGTATTTCAGAAGTCAGATTATTACAGTAATCTGATTACTCCCAGATATCTGATTTTGATGGTCATGTTAACGGGCTCAGTGTTTTATAAAAAATAGTTATCTAAAAATTAAAGTTGCATAAATATCTGTAAAAGAATCTATATTGAATTGAATCAGGCTGAAGTGGTACCCAGCCCTATTTCTTAATGTTAAACTAACATATTTTACAGTTCCAGTTTCTGTTTGCAAGCATCTCCATTTTTCATAAAGTTCTATGCAGTTTAAAGTTTTTAATGCATTAGATAATAAATACCAGCTTAAGCAGATCATAATAAAAAGCATAGTTATTTTCAGACCAAAATAACACCATTGCCCTCTCCGTTAAGGTGAAATCTGGCCGATCTGTGGCTCCCAGAACTGTTTGCCTCCTTTCATAAAAAAAGAACAAGGCCTGTCTCTGTTGGAGCGCAGTGGGAAGTGTAGTTGATCATGCTAATTGTTATTATAGTAATGTTGTTTTATTTTTCCTGAGGGAGGGCGGGAGACATATGAAGGGCGAAAGAAGGGCAAAAAATAGAGACAACTCCTGAATCTCATCCATCTCCTCCAGTGGTGAAAGAAGTAAACATCTCATTAACATACAACAGCATGCAATGAAATATAATTCACTGTGATAGAGTGGTGAGCATACACACAGGAAAAATTAAAAAAAGGAAAACAAGTGTTTAATGTGTCAACAGCTGAGAAGAAGGCAACTATGATTGGGATCTGAAAGGCACTCCTCTCCATTAATCTGAACATGTCGGCTTCATGTCTGAGCGAGCAGCCTGTTCCCTCATATGTAAAAAGTCCAGATATGACGCCTAGCGTAACATTATGTATAAGTTCAAGTTTCCAGTCACATTAACAGATTGGCTCATACAAGCACGAGCGGGTTGATGTGGAAAAATAGATATTTCCAACACCTCCCATCCACCGCCATTATGTTTTACATAAGTGCAGCGTGTTTATTAGGCTGACGTAAAACACGACAGGCCATGCTATATTTAGTTAAACCTGACCTCGTGACTGACAAGTTTCACATGTAACTGATGGCTCTTACTGTCATTGTTGTGGATATTTCTGAATGAACATGTCAATAGTGTTGATATTAACATGAGTAGTTAATGTTGCTAGAATAGGTCTGCTAAGGCCATTGCCTCGACATCCACACATGAGGAAAAGTCTGAAATACACAAGACTGTCAAAGACAGAACAAGAGGAAGGTAGCATGTCTGGGTCATATGTCACGTAAACCAGACCTCTCTCTGTCTGAATGACCCTTTCTGTCCTCTTGTGTGTGCATACTAAAGCTTAGATCGGAGTTTAATCACATTAGGGAATTCTGTGTCAGTGTGCTGGAGTTGTTTAAACAGGTTTGCACTTATTGAATATCTTCTGACAGCTGTGCATTCACTTCTAACAGACCTTCAGCACAGTGGGATCTTTGTCAACATCACACCCAGGAGATCCAGCGTGACATTTACAGGCTGGTAGTCAATACTGCACATTATAGCTGCTGGTTTTTTTTAAAAAACATTTTCTTCGTTAATTCTTATTTTATATTCTGGTCTGACTGATACGTAAAGTCCTGAAGTTATGTGCACAAGAGGATTTTTTTTCCCCTCAAGGAAGAGTTGCAGTTTTGAAGGGAATAGTTGAGTAAATTGCCACAGGTTAGTGGTCTAAGAGACGGCAAACAGAGCTTAGATGGGGAAAAAAACTCAACTTTGTTCTTCTTTGCGTTCTTTGTTTCACTAATAGTTCCATTTAAAAATGGTCTGACTGCAGTTTACGTGGAAAGAGTAGGAGGATTTGGAAATCTGATATGTTTACTTTTTTTTAAAACCGAAAACATGCATTCACTTGGACGTGTCCCAGATTTATTAAGCTGTGATAGAGGGGCAGAAGTTTCAGCTGTGTTGTGAGTGTGGTGTTAGAAAAACGTGCAGTATGTGATATGATTGTTAAATAGTTTGATGATAATATGACTTCCAACAGCATTAACCTTTTCTCCCAGACGTTCTGGTGTTTCTCACTATTTTATGCATTACTGTATACTTCAGGTTACTTTTGACTAATTTAGTTTGTTTATTTAGATCCGCTTTTGGGGGGTTCCGATCCGATATCTGCCGATATTTGCCGATACCAAATCTGTTTATGTGAACATTATTGTGACTACGGTCATTATTGCTGTTATAATTGTGTAAAGTAAACTACACATCCTTTCTTTTATAAGTTAACTTATCAATACTGAGTACCAATACGAGTATTAATAAATGACATTACAGATCTAACAATTAAACAAGGTTTATTAATGCTATCATACTGGTATCGAGTGGAGTATCGGAACACTTTTATGAATACCGAGTACGAGTACACGCATATGGTATCGGGCCAATACCGATATTGATATCGGAATCAGTGCATCCCTATATTTTTTTTCTTATATTTCAGTTTCAGGGTCATTGGATTCTCTTTGAGTATCTGTGTGTGAGAATGAAATCTTAATCTTTACCAAGCTAGCAGCAGCACATGATTTAATAATTGTTAGCCACCAAATTATACATGCTAATGGCCAGCCTAGGGAGTGTTTAATCCAGTGGATTGCTATCCTGGCTGTGCTAATGGTTAGCTACAGCATGCTAATTTCCAGAAGATAGACATACAAGTTATCATCCAGGCCAAATGAGTAGTTGCCTTCGTTTTTTTGTCACTTTGCCACTTAGGTACAAGCGTCAGGTGTTTATTGGCCAGATCCAGTAATGTTCCCTCCAACTACAACTAAAAACATCAGCTTAAACCTGTTTTTCTTATGTGTCTGGCCTTGTTTTGTCTCACCACAGCCCTTTTTTCCAGCTATTGTCTCGCAGTTTTTTCTTCAAGTGTATTTGTGTGTGAAAGGGAATCATGATATAACTCGATCTCATGTGTTTAAAAGTAGTAATCCTCCTGATTACTGGCGGATGAATAATCTCCCCTCAATGGGGAAAAAAAAAGAGACTAAATTAAATCAAATGAAGGAACAGCCTCAGCTTTATGGACGGACAAAGAACAGGGAGGAAGAAGAATTTTTTTTTTTTGTTATTCTTCCAGTCAAAGCCTCATTGACTCTGCTTTTCTTTCTTCTCTCTCTACTCAGGCTACAGGAGAAATGAGGAGATGAGAGCGATGGAAGTGCTTCCCATCCTCAAAGAGAAAGTTGCCTTTCTGTCAGGTAAGATCATGTCTGAGTGTATTTGGATCACAAATCCTCCAACCCCAACTGTCTGATTCCAGCTAATAAGGGGTTCATGAAGTATACTGCAAAGTCCTAAGCTTGCACACACACAAGCACATGCACACACATGCACGGCTAAGCTGCAGACTCTCCGTTTGAGCTTTTATCACAAGCAGTTCCTCTGTTTCTTACACACACAGGACATAATAACAAGCTGTGCCTGTAAAAACTCTGGGGGTCAGGCTGAAGTCCAGGCACTTAGCCTTTGACCCATCTTCACACACATACATGCAGACTACACACAGCGACACACACACAGATACCCTTTGTATGACCAGCATCAACAGGACTGCAAAAGGCGAGAGCCAGAGCCTTTGTTTTTACCCCGTCCTCTTAGTGAGGCCCAAACATGTCTGACACACACATACATCCTGACACACACATTCGAGCCGTGCCAGAGAAAACTCACAGCAGGCTGAGCTGGACATGCGGACTGCCAAGAACATCCAGCTGGATTATTTGTATAGTCTACAAAAACATTATTTGTCTGCACTTATGTGAGACACAGTGTGTGTTATCACCTATATGCATTCAAAACTCATGCAGATGTCCACAGAACCGAAGGGAACAACAAAGGCAGTGTGTGTCTTTTAGTGTGTGCGTGTGTCTTTTGTGTGCAGACTCCTCTTTCGGACCTTTTGTGCTTGCCGTGAAGGTCGCAGGTAGAAACGCAAAGATGAGGACAATGACAAATATCGCCGAGATTGTGAGAGGGAAGATACAGGGCAGCGTTGCTATGGAGATTACATGCTGTCAGCTACTACATCCTATAGTAGTAACTGGCAGAGTAATTGGCTTTGAAATGAAGGAGGGAGGGACGTTGCAGAGGGGCCGCCGGTGAAAAAGAGGGTAAATGAGCTAAGCCTATTATCCCGAATCCAGCCCCTTAATAAATTGGCCGCGCTCGCCGTCTCTCATGTTTTCTTGTTACCACGTGAACATTTGATTTTGCTCCTCTAAGGAGGCCGGAGGAGGCCGGTCCAGCCTGCAGGGACACAGCAAACCCGACTGAACTCACTAATTTGCAAGCTAAACTCGGTCGGGCCATGTTTACGAGTTCCAGCGTGAGGGAAGAAGCTCTCCGCTTCTGTGAGCAGTCAGGAGCAAAATGTTGTTGTAAAACCAGATACACATCACTCGGTCACATGACCATGAGCTCTACTGTGCTGGATTACAAAGTGATATTTCCAATGTTGGATTCAGGCTAGAAGAGTCGCACATTCTCTAGCATAAAATTTGGTGCATGCATTTGGATTAAATGTATTATTTTATAACTTAATCCATATCAGTGTTTTTAGCCTTTAATTTAATTAGACCCATTAGGTCTCACTGGATCTTTTTACATTATAATCCCAGAATCTTACTAGATTTGATGGCTTTTTGGTGTCAACAGCAGCTCAGAGGTTTCACTTGTATTACTCTGCTTATATGTAGAACATCATCTGCTCTTTATATTTTGTATTTACTTTTTATATGTTTAACATAATGCTTTCAAGTAAACCATTACCAGACTGATTACTTCTATTTATTTTAAAGTTGTGACAGTCATGCTCCTACCAGAAATGGCTCCATCATTTCTTGCAGAGATTCAGCTTGACCGGCTATGACTGGCAACTAGTGGTTTTGAGCTCATATACATCAGATTTTGTTCCATTTTAAACATTTATTTACAGATCAGGTCAATGGATGTTGCTTCGCACACACTTGTTCATAATTGCTGTGGAAGAGGCTGAATTAACAAAGGCAAAATGGCTCAAATAAAATCAGGATCCAAAGCCGGGCACAAGCCAATGGCCTCTGCTTGACATAAGACATACTCTATTAGTCCCTGTAGGGAAATTCAGCCGTCTACCAGCTCACTAAAAAAAGACAAGCTAGTGGATAAAAATGAGTAAAGGGATAAAAGGAGTGGTGCTACACACTGAGAGTGAAGTGTCTGGTGGCAGAGGGAACAAACAAACACCTCAACCTCTCTGTCCTGCAGCACTGCAAAAAGAGACGTCCACTGCGGCTGCTCTGCTGGTACCAGTATCAGTAATGAAAACAGAAAACCCATTTAAAGGAAAATCAGGGAATTCCTGGCAGGAGGCAACCAGTCATTTTCCGCAGTGGAGGATGGAAATACTATATATCACCTGGACCCAAAATGAGCAGGAAATACATAGTGGACCTTGTGCTGCCAGAACTTTTAAATTTCACATCATCATCACACACAGTCTGCTGAAGGCCAGTGCCAAAGCAGCATTCGGTTTTACAACACACACTTGGGGAACATATTGTCATTTCTTTTTTACTGGATTTTCCAATTTTACAGAGACTTCTGACGGGTAACCTGGAGAACTTTAGCTTGACATTTCCAATGAGAGAAGAACCTGCATGGGGTCCAATTTAGGAGAATATGAAGAAGGAAATAATAATTAGTAGTCATGGTTGTACTATGAACATTACAATTAAAGCAAAAAATGATTTTTTATGTTAAACAGTTTTAGTTTTCGGGTTAGAAAAATGACAAATGCAGCTAAGATTCAACTCAGTTTGATGTGTATAGTGCCAATCCAGAGAGGGTAACCTGCACAAAGATGGAGGGATGGATCATTTTAATGTTTTTTTTTAGTATATATTTTTTAATATGTATATTTTTTAATGTCAAATGTGATTTTATTTTGCTTTAAGGCACATTGAGTTGCTTTTTCTGTAGGAAATGTGGTTTATATCTAAAATTGCCTTGCCATGGATGGATAGATGGAATAGTGCAGATTCACGACAGTCATCTAAAGGCACTTTACACACACAATTGATTCAAGCTAATTCATTGTGATCCAACTGAAGCAAATCCACATTAATCCCATTAATAATAACTGTCTTCATACAAGCCAATTAATAATAAACAATAGTCTAGCTTAGGGAACCAATGGATTGCATCAAATCTTCTCTTCGATTCAATCCTTCACCCTGACCATGCACAGGGCGGTGGGCCGCAGTGGAGATGAAAAAACTCCCTTTTAACAGGAAGGGCAAACCTCCATCAGGAAGGGTGACTGGATTTATTCATTCATTCATTTATTTTTCATTATTTTTTTCTTTAGTTTTTGTTTCTATTTAGTGGCTTTAATGCATTTCTCCGCCTGCGGCATATACAGCATGATGCAGCCCATGCTGCCTCACTCTAGCCTCATTTGTTTCTGCTAACCCTGCACTCATTGATCTCTTACAATCAGAAAATTGTGTCAGGTCATAGCGGGTTAATAAAACCATGTAAAGGTTTGCTCCAGCTTTGCTCAGTTATTCCGTCGAAAGCATTTTTGTCACTCTTGCGCTAATAAGCAAATGTAAACATGCAAAACTTGGCATTTATCACATGTCACAACACACGTCACAGTGCCGGCTCCACTGTGGACAGGTGCCACACAGAACACACACAGTGGAGCTCTTAATGTTGGTTAGTGCATTTTAAAAACTCACAAAGTATTTCCTTTTCAGAGATTTCAAGTAGAATTATTCCTGTCTCTTCCATGTATCTTTCTTCAAGCATGTAGCCTTTCTAAAAGATGTGCCTGGTATTATTACAACTCTCCTAACAGTTTGAGGTTTTCTAAGTGAGCAAATAGTAAATCAAATCCATCGTAAAGCTTTTAGCAGACTTGTTTGAGCAGGCTCAGCATTTCCTGCTGATTGAGCCTTTCAGACTTGTTTTGGATCACTGAACATCTTAAAACAACATTTGTAGGTATTCTAGTCATTTATGTGCACAGTCTTCTAATTATTCTCCATCTTTTTGTGTATGTGTTTTGCCTCAGGAGGAAGAGACAGACGTGGTGGTCCGGTGTTAACATTTCCATCACGCAGCAACCACGACAGAATACGAGCAGATGACCTGAGGAGGCTGATCGCCTACCTAGCCGGCATCCCCAGGTGAAATGTTCATTTTATTATAGTAAATGGGGAAACGAAACAACCCCCCCCAGAGCGAGTTGATGAAGCTGCAGAAGAAAACACGTGAGGGAGCTGAGTCGAGCATGTGAGCAGTGAGACAGAAGCGGTTAGCTCGCCGCAGCTTCTCGCATGCCAGAAAGAGACAAGAGTGATGCTGAAGCTGGGGGGGGGTTAACTACGAGAGGGGGACATATAAGAGAAAGAGGTATCAGCAGAGAGAGAGAGAGAAAGCAGAAGGGGAGTGGGGGCAGGGATGGAGGGGGGGGATTAAAGCGGACAGAGACGGAGAGCGCATGTGTGAGGAGGTGTGTGTGAGGGGAGCGAGCGAGTGTGTGAAAGCAAAACAAAGTGTCGCAGTAGCCGAGGCAGTGCAGCAGCATCAGCAGCGGTGGTTACTCCTCACCTCCCAGGTAAAACATCTGTCCTCTCCCTTCACTCCATTTCTCCTCCGTGTGTCTTTAACCGTCCGTCGTTTCACTCGCTCTCGTCTCCATTTGGTTGGGGATCATTTTGACTTTCTCACCTCCCTGAAATGTTGCAAACTTCCCCATCATCATCATCATCATCATCATCATCATCATGACATGTTTGAGCTTTCCCATCTATCGGAACCGTGTTGTTTGTGGTTTGGGGGACTAAAGATGCATTCATGGAGAGGCAACATCTGTACAGCTGCCTGCTGGCCATCTACTGACGGGGAGGAAGAGTTAGAGATGGAGGGATAGGAAAATAACTCTTGGAACGGCAGCCAAAAGTGTGGAAGTGGATTTTGTAGAATGTACAAAATATTGTGCAGTACAATTATGAGGAAAAACTGACAGCTAATTATAATATTTTAGAAGATTTTAGATACTTTGAACAGATTTTGGTTTAATGTAAAGATGTGTGTGTGTGTGTGGTGGTGGTGGTGGGGGGGGTTATGCTATAGTGATGCCATATAGAACATGGCTCCTCAGGGAAAAGAGGTTGCTGATTGCACATATGTGATGATTTGTGTTTTCATATCAAAGCGCACATTTGTGAGTCATTCGTCACAGGTTTGTGTATGTGTGCGCTTGTGTGTGTTGAGCCGTGTGCGTGGGTGTGTGTGTGTGGGATGTGTGTTTGCTGCGTAGGCAGCTCACAGTATAGAAAAATGCGTCATCTCACTGTTTGTTTGTTCCTCTCTTCTTTTCTCCCTTTTCCCCCTTTTTTCTTCTCCCGTCTCCATCTCTCTCTCTCTCTCTCTCCCTCTCTCTCTCTCTGTCCATCATCCCTCTATCATCCTTTTCCCACGCCCGTCATCTGTCTCCTCTCTTTCTCTGTGGATTATACCCTCCAATCTCTCCCTAACCCCTCCCTCCCTGGATATTTCTCCTCTTTTAATTCCTCCCACTCGCGCTGACCTCCATCCCCATCCATCCCAGCGAGGAGGTGTGTAAACATGGCTTCACGGTCATCGTTGATATGCGCGGCTCCAAGTGGGACAGCATCAAGCCTCTGCTGAAGATCCTGCAGGAGTCGTTCCCGTCCTGCATCCACGTCGCGCTCATCATCAAACCGGACAACTTCTGGCAGAAGCAGAGGACCAACTTCGGCAGCTCGAAGTTCGAATTCGAGGTAGGATCTTCCCACAAGCTTTGTCAGATTACAAAGCCTCAATAACAATTCAAAAACCACAACATGACTAATTATGTCTGGGCTAAAACCAGGCTTACGGGATGTTTTGATTAAAAGTGGGAATAAAACATTCTCTCTCAGTTTGCTGTCAGCTGCGCTGCGATAACAATCGCCGCCCCCCACTCAGCTGCTCATTGTCAGCACATTTCATTATTTTCCTCTCCCTGCTGCTTTGCATGTGTACATCACCACCAGTTGTCTGCCAGAGGAAAAATGTCATCGTGCTGAACCTAAAAGCTGCCCACAGCAGATCATTTGTGACTCTGTCAGTCAAGCGTTAAACACGTTTTCACAGCTCATTTAATGGTATGTTCTCAAAAGCAGGCATATTTTTATGCTACGACTACTCCTTAGCTATAAATTGACAGCAGTTTTGCTCATAGAGTCCTGTGTACGACAGAGAGATGAAAATTCAATAGCAACTTTATACTAGCAGGTTTGATAAGGCTCTAAACAACCCTGTTGAGTATGAAAATGTTCAGCTTCTGGTTCATAGAAGTGGCAAATGACTTGTCTTAAGCTATTTGCACCATGAATTCATCCTGTTTGTTTTGTACAGTGTGTTTGGATTCTTGTGCAGTACGTTTCTGATATCGAGCGCTTTTACCCCCCCCCCCTCCCCTTTTGACTTAAAGCTGCGAGCACACATGCAGTGGTGTGGAAATGACTGTGATTGCTCATACAGGTCCACTGTAGTCTGATGATATCATATTGATCATTTGAATGGAAGAGTAGCTGCAGGGCAGGGTGCGATTATATCCACTAGATGCCCCAGCATGCCACATGAGCATCGATCGGATATGGTCCGTGTGCACGGGCCTGCTCTGGATTACTGCTACTTAGAAAAACTGAATGTCACGAGAAATAAAAGCATAGAAATATTCTCCATGATAGGAATGTTTTCCATTTATTTATGAAATCTTCTGAGAAATACAGACTCTAAAACAGCACAAATAATATTCAGAGCAAGAGATAATAATTTACTTACAAATAAAATAATTTGCTTTCAGAAAAATAAGAGGGGTTATGGTTTTAGAGGGGAACTAGAATTCTTTTTTCTTTGTCTTTTTTGTTTGTTTTGTGTGGGGAAAATCTGTTATTGTAAATCTTCTATGGGGTAGGAACATATAAGTTTATACGTCTACCCACTCCTTTTCAGACATGTGATGAGAAGGAAATGTGAAGGTGTAAATATAGTAAATGTTGTAAATGTCAGAAGATGTTTGAAATAAACTACTTGTCTATTTACAGATTACCACAATTACTGTCACTCTTTTTACACATTTTCATTTGGCTTAAAAACACTCAATTGATTCATTCAAAATGATTCATTTTTAGCATTTGCCGGATCTTTAATTAACCAATGAGTGATGGTTTTGCAAGCTAAAAGGAACTAAATGTTTCCGCTTTCTTTTTCTAAAACAGTGAGGACAGAATAGCTGAGATCATCACGGCTGTTTTTTTATCAATAACACTAAAAGGCTATAATCAAAGAGCCTAAAACTCTTGGTTAAAGAGTTTATAATGTTACAGTAGAGTTTTAATAGTCTAAAGAACGCCACATTAGAACATGTGAAGAGTTGCAGGTTGACCTAAAAAATGTGGAGTGGTGGTGTCAGCTGGTAACATACTTCATACTGAACCACACGTAGAGGCAAAGGATTACTGGAAAAAGGCACAAAAGGCAGGATTAATGTTTGCAGAAAGTCTGATATACAAGCAAACACTGCAGTTGGAATGATGTGGTACGGACAGGAGCTCCAGAAAGTGGCCAGCTGGTGAAATGAAGCTCAAAAGGAAATTTATAATGAAACATGGTAGAGGCTCCATCATGCTGTGGGACTGCTTTGGTGGCTCTGGTACTGGATGGACTAAATTTATCAAAAGAATGATCACAAGAATGACTGGAAATTTGTGTGAAAAGGAAAAGATGGAATCTGGCATCAGAAGAAGTCCTGCAGACATAAAAGAGCTCAGATAAATAACAGTGGCAGAAAAGATGCTTCTAGATGGCTGCACCGAGTGAAGGGAGTCCATAACCCTGTCCACCATACGTGTCATCTTTTTATTTCTTCATTATAAATGTACTTTAAATTCAGAGACGACTGAACGAGACCAAATATAAATTTAAGTTGTTCCAGTAAAATCGATCAGGACTGTTGCCAGGACAACAGCTGCTTTAAGCATGTGTGTATCCATCATGCAGATTAAGTGTCTCTTTACAGTGTGTGTGTGTGTGTGTGTCTGTGTGTGTGCGTGCGCGCTTCTTCTCTTTTGGCTTGCTATATTTTAAAAAAACAATCACTCCTCCCCTCGTGTTAAAATTCACTACCAAGAAAGCCGAAGCTCAGAGAGTCAAATTCAGCTTAAATGTTTTATTTGCGTCGATGAATCTCATGATTCAGTGAGAGGAGAGCTGCACGTCATCGTGAGACTGTGTCAGTATTTTCCCGTGCTTCTTTGAGGACGAAGGTGCGTCTCTGCATTGTTTTTCCTCCACAAAGCTTTTCCTCGCTATCACTTTGTCTCCATCCATCTCTGGCCATGTGTGTGGGGGTGTTATGCGGAGGTGGCTCAGCAGAAACGGAGGCAATGAAACCAAGGAAACATTTCCTCGGTGGATCTCTGAAATTGATATTGTAATATGCAGGTTTTGGGCCGGATTCGAGTTCTCTTATGTGCTGAGTAGAGCCCAGGCTCCCTAGTGGCAAACATCAAACTAAACCCACCTGAACACATGACTCCCAGTCGGTCAACTTTCGTTTCTCTATCTTCCCTCCACCAGACCACCATGGTGTCACTAGAGGGCCTTACCAAAGTCGTGGATCCCTCCCAGCTGACGGCGGACTTCGATGGCAGCCTGGACTACAACCACGAAGAGTGGATAGAGGTGAGACTGACTCTCTGTGATCCATTAAAATCCTAACCTTTCTTAGACTGTCGGGGATCAGGAGAGAACTTCATTGTCTGTTTTGTCTGTGACTTTCGTCCAGGTGAGGGTGGCCTTCGAGGAGTTCTCCGGTCACGCCACGCAGATGTTGGCTCGGTTAGAGGAGATGCAGGACACCGTGTCGAGGAAAGACTTTCCCCAAGATCTGGAAGGAGCCAGGCAGATGGTGGAGGAGCATGCCGCGCTAAAGAAGAAGGTCATAAAAGCTCCTATAGAAGAGCTGGACACCGAAGGACAGAGGTAAAGGAAAAATAAACAAACTGGCCGTACAGTTTTCATTTTACTAGCTTGAAGCATTTTAGAAAGGAAAGCTTTCTGATGCCCTAAGTGTAAATGTAATTACAGTAAATAACACACCTGAGTAATGTGACATTTTTGAAAATAATCTTACCTTGAAATGATATAAAATATGGTGTTTACAATAAGAAATTGAAAAAAAAAAAGAAGCTCAATGTAATACATGTTATAAATCTATTGATTAGTTAAACATACATACATCTGTGGTTCCTAATAATCTTAATGACATGAAGATATATGTATGATATAGGGATGTCACCATTACAGATTTTCCTGGTATGATTATTGTCAAAAAAATTATCACGGTTTTACGATAATTATGCAAGAATTAATTTTCCATCACTATAATTTGTATATTCACCTGAATACTCGTAATATGTTGATAGTTTGATTTATCTCTATTTTTTTCACACTAAAAGAACTAATATAGCCGCGTAAAGTAAACAAGAAGTCTTATTCTAACTAAACCCCCTCTGGTGTGTAAAGAATAAATAAATCATATGTATTAAATCTGGATTTCTCTCAGAGAAAACAGATGGAAAAGGCTACAGTACTTCTACCTGGACTTAGGAGGCTTCTTTCTGGAAAGCATGTCATAAAAACGGGGTTGAACATTTCTTTTAGTTTCTACTCAGGTTGAAGAGAAATGTTTATAAACACAGAAAAATATCCAGCTAGTTTGACCTCCAGCTGCTGTAAATAATACTACAATAGAGAAAAGAAGTCAGAGCAAATATCTGGAATTAAATTCTGTTTCTTCTGCGGACTATAACGACTGAGCCACGGACCTCGTGCCGGGTCCATTAGGTTGGAATCAGCGAAAAAGACGTATTTATTTATTATTTTTTTCCCTCATCATGTAACATTCATGAACACATCACACAAAGCTGTAACACCAACCAGAGTGGTATATAAATACAAGATAGCAAATGACACGCTAACAATTCATTTCAATGTTACGTTAGATAAACATTAGCGTCAGTCAAACTAGTTTATTTTCCCTCATCTGTATAATGTAATGCTCCGTGAACGCTTTGCACTGCGCTGTTAGACCAATCGGAGTGCAACGTAAATACAAAATAGCAAATGACATGCTAACATTTCATTTCAATGTTACGTTAAATAAATTTGCATTATTTAATCCAACTGCTGTGCATTTGCCTGTAGCTTAAAAAGCTGCTGGTAATCCTACAAATGGTGAAACGTATTTCCTCCTCTCTACGTTTTATGTCCTGCTTTACAGGCTGCCGAGCCGTCCTCCACAATGACAACTTGGTCTTTTTTTAAACAACCCAAAAAAAGTTTTGAAAAACCCGACAAGGACGTCTTTTGTGTTTCTTTGGAGGGGCAAACTTATCCTCTGCTAGCGTCCCGCTCCAACATCTCTCTCCTGCAACTCACAGGGAACCAAAACAAAGCAGCTGCAGCAGCAACACGCGGGTGTCGCCGTGTTTTTGTTCCGTGCGAAAAGTGGCGCTGATCTGTTGATACGGTTCAGACATTCTTTTTTTATAGAAAATGACGATTATTAGAGATCTTTACGATTACATAATCGTGGCGTCTAATACAGCGATTAATTGTAAAATTAAATAATCGTGACATCCCTAGTATGATATAAATTCACTTTAAGATCAGAACTTAGATCGTTTTTGATCAATGAGCCGACTTTCTGTGCATCTTTTTTATCATTGCTCTAGATGGAAGAATTATTAGTGAGATTTTACAAAGATGGGAAAGGATACACAAAGACTGAAAGCAACTAAACTCAGTAGAAACAGTGCATGGAAAACCTACTGCCTAAAAATAACAAACCTGCAAAGGATGATCAACTTGACTCTGAAAATATGGATAAGGATTGAAGTTTCTGTGACGTTCAAAGAGTGCAAGGCAAAACTTCATAACGCCAGGGGGAAGAGTGCACAATAAAGACCACTGCAAAAAGAAACTTTGTTAAAGAACACAAAAAGATGGCAGATTTAACATTTTGACTGCATTCTTTGGCCAGATAACACACAGATAATCATTTTTCTTCATGTTTGCGTAGCACAGCATGAAATTTAGGACAGTGTGAAATAGTGTGGGACTGCATGACACTGACATTTATGATAAAAACAAATTACCGTGTCAGTCAGACCTAAATCGAACTTTTAAAAATGCATGTGATCGCCTTAGTCCAACACAAATCAAACAAAGAGAAACACACCCTGATACTGCAGCCTGGGATCCAGCTACTTCTGCATTTGGCCGTATTTAGATGTGCGATGATCTTCCAGAGAGAAAGTTAGGAACAGCCGAATGTCAGGAACATTTTCTCACACATTTCACCGCATCATTTATTCGTTTTCCCTCTGCTGCATGTATAGTGGAACAAGGAAGTTCGTCCAATTAAATGGCCAAGTTAAACTCATACCAACGTACTGGTATATACTGGCTGACAAGATGACTGTCAGTCTTCAGCACAAGAAGTTTAGCAGAAGATGATGATGGAGAAGAATGATGGGAAATATACTGCCACCATTCTCATTCTCAGTAATGTCGTTAAGAAGAAAGATCTCATCGCAAGTGAGACCTGTTTATGACCCGACCCGGTCTTAGATCTCACCAGGCTAAAGTCAGATAAATGTACAACATTTATGGGTTGTTGTTTTTTCTAAAAAGGTCAATATTTAAGATACTTTTTAGAAAAATGATATTTTCTGACATATTTCACATTATTTACTACATTTGTTGCCATTTTTATTGCATGAATTGTTATGTTGAGGTGATAAAGTAAAAAAAAAAAGAGTGGATATGCAAACAAAAATATGCCTTTCAATTATTTATGGGGAAGAATATCAAGCACGATGTTCTGAATGTTATAACATGACAGCTCCTGCAGCTTAACACAACTCTGTTCAGCCGCAACATTGAAGCCACCGACAGGTTTAGTTAAAAACAACGATCATTTTGTTAAAAATCCATGTTCTGCTGGGAAACCATGGTTCGTGGTGCTCGTCTAGATGCTGCGTTGGTGTAAAACACCCACCTCGACATTGTTAGAGACCAAGTACTTGTTCTAATAGATGGTTGCTACACATTACTGATGTCAACATCGTGATTAAAAAACTTTATGTCATGCTAAAATTTCAGATTAAATCACTTTATTATGATTTCTTTTCTTCTGGTAATGTCCTCATGAATATCTGTATCTGCATCTGCAATATTAACAAACATTAAAATATTATGATCTGCTCTCCAGGTTGCTCCATCGCATCCAGAGCAGCGAGTCCTTCTCCAACCGCAACGGCAGCAGCGGTGGAAGCGGCGGCAGCAGCAGTAGCAGCGGTGGCATTTGCAACACCGACACCCAGGGCCTGATGCCTCGAATCACCCAGCTGCTGGACAAGCTGCACTCCACGCGACAGCATCTGCACCAGTCCTGGCACGTCCGCAAGCTCCAGCTGGATCAGTGCTTCCAGCTCCGCCTGTTCGAGCAGGACGCGGAGAAGGTCGGTGCACGTTGAGATTGAGCCGTGATGGTAGCGGTAATCTATAAATACAGCTGGTGATCACTGTGAGCCAAGCATCTGCCAATAATAAACAAAACTTAATTACACCCACAACGAAGCATCGATTGATGCTGTTTGCGGAGATCACACGAGATGACGTCCTTTTTATTTCAGCCTTGAAGCAGTGCATTAAACTTTATTAAACAAATAAAAGGGGAGATAAAAACTAAACGGCTTCATCTTCTGCAGCACTGCAGGATATAACGGGGTGGCAGGACGGAGCTGGCCGCACAGGTACATGGCCACCGTCTCTGGCTGCCAACATAACGGCTCAGGCGCTGACAGCTGCAGCACAAAATTGAAAAAGACAGGGAGAGAAATCCAGAGATCCCTGTTTGAGTGAGTAGAATAAAATAGCAGGCTGCAGCAACAGAGACAGAGCTGCAGTCTTGGATACACTGCAGTAGTAGGAGCTTGTTGCTAGGACACCATAGGCCACAAGTTGTTCTCTAGGAGAGCCTGAGAGGATACTCCTTACAGAAGCAGTCCATTTCTCTGTACCCCAGCCTGGAAATATGACAACTATGTGAACACTGCGGCAGTGCACAGACACACACAGCTGTCCCCACATCACCCAGTCCCAGCTGTGTGTTTCTACCTGCTCTTGCAGTGAACTTTAAAAGTTACCAATGAACCTGTACCTTGTGTGTGTATGTTTTTATGTGGTTTGCTAACTTATTTTTCTCTCTCCTGTGTCTTATTTGACATCCTCCTTCCTCAGATGTTTGACTGGATCATGCACAACAAGGGTTTGTTCCTGGCCGGCTACACAGAGATCGGCAACAACCACCCCCAAGCCGTGGAGCTGCAAACCCAGCACAACCACTTTGCAATGAACTGCATGGTAAGACGCGTACAGGAGGTAATGCTTTTACGCCCACTTGGACTCGAGTTCATGCCCCCAAAACGCATAATGATATAGTTAATGCACTTAGCATCAACCTCTAGTCCTGCGTTTGAGTGTTTGTTTAGAGCAGCCTGTGCTTCTGCGCACATTTCCTGCATAATCACAGCAGCAGAACAAGGTATTAAGTAATCCTATTCTCTATCCACTGTCAGCCTTACATAACTATTATGAAACTGTGAGGTGAGGAATCTATCAAGCCTTTCTGCTCATGGATGAGACACAATGTCCAACAGCCTCTGCCTCGCTCTCTCCTCTTTTTATCCTCAGCCATCACTTTACATTTTCCTCAAAACTATCTCTTTACTCGTCCAATTTTGAGCTTTTTTTTTTTTTTTTAAGGGAATTGTTACACGTTTTATCTCCGTCCCTTTGTTTAACTCGTGTCTCCCCCCCCCCCCCCCGTGTCCTGCTGGACAGAATGTCTATGTGAACATCAATCGGATCGTGTCGGTTGGCAAGCGCCTGCTGGAGTCGGGTCACTACGCCTCCCAGCAGATCAAGCAGATCTCCAGCCAGCTGGAGCAGGAGTGGAAGGCCTTTGCCGCTGCGCTGGATGAACGCAGCACAATATTAGAGATGTCAGCCAGCTTCCACCAGAAATGTGACCAGGTAAGTCTGACAGAGCAACAAGCAGTGTTTTTGATTTATTTAAATTGGCATAATTAATTCATTTGCAGGAACTGACCTCTCCTGGTTATTTGAGTTGAACCTGATGTGTATAAAACTGAATCATGGCGTCCGTGGGTCTGCTTTCTGGGTTTAAGGAAGTCATGATTCTCACCACTTCTGGCATCCTACCACAAAGCAACCAGAAAAAAAAGAGTCCAGTTTATTTGTAATAGCTTCCCAGTCTGTTGTTGAGATTTCATAAAGAAACAAAACAAAGCTTCAGAGCAAAGCTGCCTTTTTTTTCTTCAGACATCGGGATAACCAGCTGCTGGTTTTGGCTTATTATTTACCGTACAAATATCACCCAATTCATCTTTTCATGTAAGTCATGAAAATGAACATGCAGTTTTTACTTATCCCCTAATAACCAAGAGTTCCCAGAGCTAGAACAGGAGACAGAGTCTAGTTCTAGTACCGGGCTCCTGACCTGTGGACCCACATCTTAGTCTGGGTACATGATGCTTGAGGATCAAGCTTAACACATTTTGTATAGCTTCAAATCTTCATGCTAGTTTTTCCTGTATTCATGTCATTGCTTTTAATTCTCAGCACACAAAACGTTTTGATGTTACTTCTTTAAACGTGTGCATATTTTTGCATACTCCAAAATGTCTTTGCATTCACCGCTAATTGCTTAGATGTACAGAAAGCTTTGATAATGTTTTTTTTGTTTGGTTTTAGTTCCAAGGTTGTGCTCACTCTTGCATCTGCCCTTCCTCTTCTGTGAAACTTAATCTTTGAAAGTGAAAAGTCTCAGTACGTTATAACGGGAAATCTGGCTTTTCCATCGGAACACAGACTGTATGAAACTGTCTGCGTACTGAACAGAGTCTGCATCTGTGGTTCAACTTCCCTTTGCCTGTTACCAAGCATTTATTTTTATCTGCACTGAGCTTATTTTTTATTGTCTTTTCCTGTCATTTTGACAATATTCTGTAACTTCCTTGTCTTTATTTCTTCTATTCCTTTTTTTATATGAAGAAATGTTCTATAACAATATTTTTAGTAGTGATATTTTCATAAAATGGTCAATTGTTCCTCGAAGTCAGCTTTAGAGAGAGCTGAATTCAGATACGATCAGGTAGATGTGCTCTCTTGTTAGCTGAGGTGTTGACCTTCACTTTCCTAATGAATACACTTGAACACATATACACATTTTGTGGGTTGTTAAATATCCATTTGGCATAACTGAGTCTGTAAAACCCAGTATATGCGTGGCATTAACATATATTTACATAAACATATGCAAAATATACGTATGGGTATTTGTTATCTGCTGTTATTTCAGTCTGTGTTCATTAGTCGGACCACCATGGAGTGACTCGTAGCCTTAAAAAGCACATGTGCTGAATCTCAGCATGGGAACATGAGTGATGCAACTTTTCCGACCTGGAATATTGAAGTCATCAGACCGGCCTTTTATGTTTTGTTAGCTGAAATAGAAAGTGTCCTTTTTGCCTGCACACATTCATAGAATTGCTCGTGCGTGCTGTTCCAATTATTGTGACAGAGATGTTTAGAAAGCCGTAATGAGGAAAAAGTCACTTTTACTCTGTTATTTTCCTTGAGGCCGTTCACTCTGGTTGTTTTGATTTCCATCCCTCCTGCAGTGGGGGGGGGGTACAGCAAGTATTTTGGAAGTTGCCACAAGGCCACTGAACAGCAGTAGATATTTCTCCTGAAAAGTCTTAAGTGTGCTTATAACTATAAGCAGACACTTTAAGAGGCTCAGAAATAATAAGGCGATGTCTGCTTTACTTCACTATGTCGGACTAAAATGTGACGAGCGCCGCTGTCTGACAACGTGTGTGTGTGTGTTTCTCCCCCTGCAGTACATGAGTAATGTGGATTCATGGTGTAAAGCGTGCAGCGAGGTGGATTTGCCCTCTGAGTTGCAAGACCTTGAAGATGCCATTCACCATCACCAAGGCCTGTACGAACACATCACCGCTGCCTACTCTGAGGTAACATCACTAGATAAAAAGACTGTTCCTCCTTTACGTACAGTAACGATGTGACAATTAAACATATTTGCATAGAACTTGTTAACTTTCAGTTTGACATGCTGCAAACAAGAAATGTGCAGCTGTCTGAAACCATGTGTTTATTGACCAATCAGAGCAGACTGCACTTATTGGGGGCCATTAACTGTTTTATGACAAAGGTACAAGAGGTAGTAATGACAGCAGTAATGTAGTTTGTGAGGGAAATGTTTGTTTGGGTATTATGTCTGTAAACGTCTAGTGAAACCCCAGTACAAGTTTATGAATCTGCATATAAATCATGATATGAGCTCTTCAGACCTTTTGAGTCCTGTTCCTGTTATTTAGACCATTACATAAACATTGCATAGCCATATTTAAATGATGATATCTCTGCAACCCTAAGGTCTATTTGAATACTTTTGGAGTAATAGAAAAAGGAAACCTTGTGAGTTTTGTTTTGTAAATATCAGTATATGGGTTGATGGTGAAGATGAGATGAAAATGTCACATGGCACAAATGAAAAAATTGTTTCAGGCTTGCCTCAAAAAAACAAACACTTTCAGGATGAATATAAATATTCCTTTGGAATGATGTAGCTGTAGCTCTAAACCTTTATCAAATCATAGCACAATATGTGAACAACATCTGTGCAAAGATCAACTCTGATAAAGTGAAGCAGAACAAAATTAGAGATTTTTTAGTGCAGACAGATCAGGCGAGGTCTCCAGAATGACCATTTGAGCCCAGTTTGGCATCATCTGTGTCAAATATGTCAGAATTGTTTACCAGCAGATTTCCACACAGTAAAAAGTTGTGAGTGAAAATGTCTAAAAAATACTTCAGGTGAGCCAAGATGGAAAAGGCCTGTTGGACAAACTGCAGCGACCTCTGACCCCGGGCAGTGCTGATTCCCTCACAGCATCAGCGAACTACTCCAAGGCGGTGCATCACGTCCTGGACATCATCCACGAGGTGCTGCACCACCAGAGGCAGCTGGAGAACATCTGGCAGCACCGTAAAGTTCGGCTGCACCAGCGTTTGCAGCTCTGTGTCTTTCAACAGGACGTCCAACAGGTAAACACACATGTGATGTATATGCTTCTTGTTTATATGCATGCGAGCGCTGTAATTCCAAGATCGCACGTCATTTTCAGTTTTTTCTTTCATTATGACACAAGGGTTAGGTAGTAATCTGAAAATGATAGGTTTGCAAACTGTGTAGAAGCTTAATAGAGGGTTTGCTTCCAGTCGCAGTAATCTCTCCTAGTGTGACGTCCTTGAACAAGTTGCTGGAACTTTGCATGTTTGCTCGTCATGTGCGGCTGCGGATGGGAACATGGACTAATTGTTTCAAATGTAAATGTCCTCTGCAGAGTAAAGGCCAATGCAAAACAAATACGGAGAGCATGTTATAATTAAATGCTCCAATATAATAATACAGTTGCAGTCCAAAAATCATGGGCATTCCTGACTGTGTTGACATGGCAACTGTTGCTATGGTAACTGAACTGGGTCATATGTCCATGCAGATGGTGTTCATCCATTCATGCCGTGAAGTACAAAATGCAGGGAAGGGAGTGTATGGAGACGGGCTCAGCGCAGTGCCTCCTACAATACTGAGCATCATTTATGTCGTCCCCTTTGCTCCAACCTCCAGTTTAAAAATGATCGTCAACGCTCGAGGCCAGGCTCTCACCTCCGAGTGCCCCCTTGTGGCTTCCCATTTCCCCACTGTCTGTCTCTCTCTGAGGGAATGTGGTCTTTTTCTTCACAGGTTTTGGACTGGATAGAAAACCATGGCGAGGCCTTCCTCAGTAAACACACAGGTGTGGGAAAGTCCCTCCATCGAGCCCGAGCTCTTCAGAAACGCCACGAGGACTTTGAGGAAGTGGCACAGGTAGCTCGGTTCCTGTCATTCTCTTTTAGGATTAGCTAAAAATAATGTCGGGATTTTATAGAAATCCCAACTACAGAAGAAAACAGCTGTATTTTAACTGTGTTTTCCACATTTTAATAATTGATTGATTCAAAGGTTTTCTCTTTGTGTAATACAACCAGGAACATATTGTGTATTTCAACACAACAGCTGTGACATATGTTACACTTTTACAGAACTTAATAAAAGAGATCATTCTCCTTTGTATGCAACAGATGTCGTTGCTAGAAACTGCGTTAAAACTACAAAGTCCAAATTTCGTTGCAAAATACTGAAAACTGTTCATTAAATTAATACATTTTGGCCAGAAATGATTGATTTACTAAGTGAAAAAATTCCTTTACATACAGATTTGAGGTCCAATGAAGTTTCCTTGAACTTGGTAAAAGATTTAACACAAATATTATCTACAGAAAATCCATTACAATAGCTGGGATTATTGGACGAGATGGCGTTCATTAACCCAGTTGCTAACGGTTTCTATGATCATCTAAAGTTTGCTAAAGGAGTACATGACATATTTTTAGCTAGTATTAGCCACTGCTAGCATGAGCGATTTAATGAGCTCCAAATGACTTTGGGATCAGGAAGTTTCCTTGAAGTCAGTAAAAGTTTGAACAGAAATGTTATTGATAGAAAATCCCTGATAATAACAGGAGTGTTTGGAGGTATGGCGTACCAGTTGCTAATGGTGGCTATGGTTAGCAAAAATTTGCCAATGTAACATTTGAGAAGTTACTTACATTGCAGATTGCTAGCTATTATATTTATAAAGTGATTCAATTAATGACCTTATGGCTCTTTACCCGCCCCCCATTTCTGCCACCAAATCATCATTCATCAATCATCTTTCTGTTCTGCCTTAAATTATTTATTTATTTTTCTCAGTATCAGTAATACCTTTTGTCTTTCAGTACTTGGATTTTTACAAAAGGAAAATTGAATGCAATCTAGAAGTCCTACTTTTAGCAGCTTCTACCATCAGGAAATATTACATTACATATTTCATAAACTGTGAGAATTCTCCATGACCTGGACCAACTTTAATACAGACCCTTTTACATCCCTTACATAATGTAGCCATTTGTTTCTGGTTGTATATCTTTCTATATTCATTTCCTTTTACCACCTTTCTCTATGTTGCTGTTATCACCAACTACATCAGAGCACGTGTCCTCTTATATCCTGTTTTTCATTTTGCTCCTGTCGCTACCATTTCTCTTCCTCTTCTTTCAAACACATTTAGCTCACTTTACAGTGCCCTTTTGAACTAATCCATCTCACTGTGTGTGTCTGGCCTCTGTGTAGAACACATACACCAATGCAGACAAGCTCCTGGAGGCGGCTGAGCAGCTGGCCCAGACGGGAGAGTGCGACCCAGAGGAGATCTACCAGGCCGCCCACCAGCTCGAAGACAGAATCCAAGACTTTGTTCGCCGCGTGGAGCAGCGCAAAGTCCTGTTGGACATGTCTGTCGCCTTCCACACGCACGTCAAAGAGGTGGGCTGAGAGGATGACGTAATGCTGGAGTGGATGGTGGGCTGTGTGCTTGTGTGGTTGAGAGCTTTCACAGGGCTCTCTGAGCATTAGGGACATCATCACCAAATGAAACAGAGTGTATATTTTATATTTAATCCAGTTATTCAGAGAAAAATGAGCATTGATCAAATTAAGGATGTTTCTGTAATAGTTTGGGGCAGGGTTAATATGTGAGCTGCATAAAGGTCAGGGAATATATTAAATAAACATCTGTAACGGTTGATAATTAGCTAGTGTAGTTACCAAAACACTCATGTGTTTGTGTTTTGTTATTGAATATGATTTATGTTAAGCAAACAGAACAAGCTAATATCTCTCCTCCATGGTTGTAGCTGTGGACATGGTTGGAGGACCTCCAGAAAGAGCTGCTGGATGACGTTTATGCAGAGTCTGTGGAAGCCGTCCAGGATCTGATCAAGCGCTTCAGTCAACAGCAGCAGACCACGCTGCAGGTCACTGTCAACGTCATCAAGGAGGGAGAAGACCTTATCCAGCAGCTCAGGTACAGATTAAAGTACCTTTTATTAAAGATTTGCTCAAGTGATTTCTTCAGATATGTTAAGAAAGATGGTTATTGAAGAGTGATGTATGCAAAAAAAAAAACCAAAGAAGTTCTGAAGGATCAGATTTATGATGAATCAAGTCTATCCTGATGGAAATGGTCTCTTCCAGGAAGACTGTGCTATCATTAATGGGGCACAAGGGGGTCACTGAATGGTTTAATATGGTGAAAATGATGTGAATCAAGTCTTTCTCTACATCTCAACCCAATATGTGAGATTTTATCATGACAAATCAGACAGTCCACTCCAACACCATCATTAAAACCACAAATAAGCATATATCTTTCTAAAGAATAATATTTTCTTGCTCCAGCATTGTTTTTTATTCCCCGTTTATACCCAGAAGTAAACCAGAACCATCACTGCTCATGTGAAGGTAATTCTGCGTTACGGCATGGCTTATTTGTTTTCCTGTTTTGACAGTAGATCCATTTATTTAAACTATGGATGCCTTCGTCTTTATGTAGAGTAAAGGTGTGTTTGCTTTAACCACCTTGGAAGTCCCCTCTAAACTTCTGAAAAACAGTGCTACCACTTGGACTACATCTAAAATCATGTAGCTAGAATACAGTATGAAATCATTCCTGCTGCTGGTAAGTGATGGATGGTGACAGTAAAATATTAAGGAAAGAAAATCATCCTATTCTTGGCATTTCTTTCTGAGGAACTTTGGTTGGATAATGTAGACAGGTGTGTGGAATTTAGATACAGTACATGTGTAAACAGTGAAGGGAGATGAATGGATGCGATGAAGAATCGCTGTGTAATTCTGAAGACATTAATGAGGTGCATGGAGCCTTTAAAAAAAAAAAAAAAAAGCTGTAAGGATGAGAGGAGGTGTTGGAGAGGTGGATGCAGTTGACCAGCTTTATTTTTATGCAGAGGATGTTCAATTCCCTCTTCTTCCTCCCTCTTCATACACCCCCCCTCTTCTCAGTTTTTTCTTTCTTTTCTTTTTTTCTTTTTTCCCTTCTTCTCCATCGCTCTCTCCCTGGTGTTTTGGCTCCTCAGTGAATTCTTACATAAGACCGCTTTTATAAACGTGTGTCTAATTGTGTGGCAGTCTCTCTGGGAGGTAACTGGAACTTGTGTGTGCAGGACTGCACCAACCGAGTCATTGGTGTGCATTTGAATATGTGTTGGAGGGGGGCACATCTGTCGCAATGATTAATGAACCAGAGGCCAATCAAGAGCCCACCTACCTCACCTGCACTGTCTGTGCTTACTCATAATTAGCCTCCTGGTGTTTGTGCGTTGATGCATCACGCATGCCTGCATCAGTCAGATCGATGAATCAGAATCTGTGCAGCCTGTTTCTTTTACCACTTTGATTTAACTCTTTAGATGGCATTCGCGTGATGTGTCCTGGAGCAAGATCTCGATAGGTTTAGAATTGATTACAAACAAACGATGCTTTCTACTCACAAAGGGAAAATGCCAGGCCATCTAAATATTTAAGGTGAATTGTGTTCGTCGTCTTCCTCCGTTCCATGTTTTCCTGCAGCCTTTACTACGCTGCAGTTTTTAGAGCTGCTAAGCCTGGCTGGTTTAATGCCCAACAGCATTTTCGTAACCGCTTTAGTTTTTTAAGTGCACAGCACCGAGTCCCAAGGCTTATTGCTTAATAGTGTGTTTCTGTTCCAGGGACTCTGCCATCTCCAGCAACAAGACGCCGCACAACAGCTCCATCAACCACATCGAGAGTGTCCTCCAGCAGCTGGATGAGGCCCAGGCACAGATGGAGGAGCTCTTCCAGGAGAGGAAGATCAAGCTGGAGCTCTTCTTGCAGCTCCGCATCTTCGAAAGAGACGCTATTGATGTGAGTTAAAAGGTCACGGTTACAAAAAGTATGTACAAGATGGATGTAGTAACTGTGGGATCACCCACTGATATGTGGACTGCTGTTTTGAAGCACTGGTCCACAAGTTATGTTTAGTGCTATAATTTCCCATAGAGTGCACTGAAATAGGAAATTAGATCTAAAATCAGATTTAAAATAAAAAACTTGAGTGTACTGTATATGGAGCCATACAAGCCAAACAATCAGCAGGTGACGTGAGTTTTCTATGAATGAATCACATGAGGCTTGTACTGCACATACTATCAGGAGATTTAGTCTCTCCCATTGGCTGCTGAGTATTTTAGTCTTGCCAAATGCATCCCAATCTCAAAACATTGAGGTCTTCCATCAGAACTGTGTTTTTGATTGGATTGGTTAGCTTTTAGTCACTAACTTTGCTTTCTTTACTAGAAGACTGTCTCGATTAGAGGGTGGGAATATTTAGGCACATCACGATTCGGTTTGATGATGATTCAGATGGCCGCGATGCCATTATAAAACGATTATTGATGCATGTTTTTTTCCGTGTGTGTCTGAGTGGAAACATGTTACATGGTCTCTCATATTTGTTTTGACAAACAACGAAGAAGAAAACTCCTCCATCTATCGGTTAACGCAGTGCGTGTACTCATGTTCTGTATTCATAAATACTACAGAACCCGATAACGATGTGAAAAAACTAGGTATGTCAGAATGAAAACATATATGCAAATAGACTAATCTGTGGAATTAAAATGTTAATTTGTTAAGCCATTAACGCATAAACTGCAAAGTTATAATTCAAGCTATATGAAATATACAAATTTG
>JAOXYM010000018.1:7221424-7235009 GCA_028567055.1 Leptatherina wallacei
TACCCAATTTCAAGTTCCTCCTTTTGCATTCCTCAATATTATTATTAATCAACAGTAAAAGAATCAATATTTTTAACATTTGTGCATCGATTCAGAATCGTCCACGTCTGCATCATGACGCATCTAAAAACAACTTTTTCCTCCAGCCTTTGTGTCTGTGCGCAAGCCTTGCATTAATGTTAAAATAAGATGCATCTTTCTTCTAGAAAGGGATATTTTCTCAACTACATCTCCATATCCAACACTATAATGGAGAAATCAGGTTATTATTATTGACTTCCAATCTTGACTTACAAGTGTAAAAGTTCCTCGTGTCCTTCCTCAGATCATCTCTGACCTGGAGTCCTGGAACGAGGAGCTGACGGGTCAGATGAATGACTTTGACACGGAGGACCTGACGCTGGCAGAGCAGAGGCTGCAGCACCACGCTGACAAGGCCCTGACCATGAACAACCTCACCTTCGATGTCATCCACCAGGGACAGGAGCTGCTGCAGTACGTCAACGAGGTCCAGGCCTCCGGTGAGTGCGTTCATCTGCTCGCTGTAACGACATGGTGAATGCGGTCCGGCTTTTAGCTTCTTTGGAACTTCAATTTGACATCGTATCCCGCTCTGCATCTGTAAGGTAGAATTAGAGATGCCACATCAAACAGCAGTCGTCGTTATGCAGGAGGATGAAACAGGACACAGCTCTTTTTCACTGATTATGCACAGATTTCTGTGTCGGCTACGTAAGTTCTGCTGTGTAGGTGTCGCAGGTCATAGTCAGTCAGAGTTTGAGATGAGAAGCACCCACTCACTAACCATAATAACTCACCTGTGAACTCATATGCTAATAGGTGCTCTTTAAAACTACACAAGGAATGGTTACGTCACGCAGCCTGTGTTGAACTCCGAATATTCTTTTGAAAATGAATAAAAACGTTAGAATTTTTGCTGTTTAAGTTCAGTTCTCTGTTCCTAAAGTAATACATAATGTGCATCTCCCATTCAGGTGTAGAGCTGCTGTGCGATCGAGACGTTGACATGGCAGCGCGGGTCCAGGACTTGCTGGAGTTCCTTCATGAGAAGCAGAATGAGCTGGACTTGGCGGCTGAGCAGCACCGCAGACACCTGGAACAGTGTGTCCAGCTCCGACACCTGCAAGCGGAAGTCAAGCAGGTAGGGCGCACAGTCGCATGGCTGCATCCAGGCGCCATCTGCAGGCCGTACAGCCCAACTGCAAGCTAGAGAAAAAACTAATGGAAAAAAATGTCGCAAAAGTCTGTTTTAATTGCATTTAATTACAGCTTTTGTCCTTTTTTGAAGGTGCTCGGTTGGATTCGGAACGGCGAGTCGATGCTAAATGCTGGTCTAATTACAGCCAGCTCCCTGCAGGAAGCTGAACAACTGCAGAGAGAGCACGAGCAGTTTCAGCATGCCATTGAGGTGATGCAGTGTTAGATTTTCACTTCATCCTGCTCAGTTTTCTTGCTTGAAGTCTAAAATTAGATTTTAGAGTCTCTCTTTAATTTAGTATTTCTAATTCTTGTTTTTCCTGATCTCTTCCTGCGCCGCAGAAAACCCATCAGAGTGCTCTGCAGGTGCAGCAGAAGGCAGAGGCTCTGCTCCAGGCCAACCACTACGACATGGACCTGATCAGAGACTGTGCAGAGAGCGTGGCTTCTCACTGGCAGCAACTCATGCTAAAGATGGAGGACCGACTCAAGCTGGTCAACGCCTCTGTGGCTTTTTACAAGACCTCTGAACAGGTAGAAGACCTGATTGAGCTCTTCTGTATCCTGAATGTTCCATTAAAAAACAGAGATCTGTGCATCTGAGTGAACGTGTCCTCCTACAGGTGTGCAGTGTGCTGGAGAGCCTGGAACAAGAGTACAAGAGAGAAGAGGACTGGTGTGGAGGAGCCGACAAACTGGGGCCCAACTGTGAAACGGACCACGTCGCCCCAATGATCAATAAGCACCAGGAGCAGAAGGAGGCTTTCCTCAAGGTAACACCCACACAGAATCAAACCAGAACAACGCTGCAAGTTGAACATCTCATCTGAGAGAGTGTGTGTGTGTTTATCGGTGTTTCAATCAGGCGTGCACTCTGGCCAGAAGAAACGCAGATGTCTTCCTCAAGTACATGCACAGGAACAGTGTGAGCATGCCCGGGATGCTGAGCCACGTCAAGGCGCCAGAACAGCAGGTTAAAAGTCAGTATCAGAAAATATGTTGAAGTTTTATAAGTGCTGGTATGTTCTTTCTTCTTTTAAAAGTACTGCTGTATAAAGATAATATAGTATCTTCTGGTTGATCAACACCTGAAACAGATAAACTTTTTAGGAGCAGTTTTCAGCAGTGGTTGAAATATTAGTTGTAAATCAGAAATAAAATATTAATGAATGTGACCTTTTTACATAATAGAGCCGCTATAGGTGACGTGTTAATACCTAATGTTACTGGTATTCACTCTGAAATATTGTATTCTGTTTGAAAAATTTCAATTAACAAATTGTTTTTAAAAAAAAAAAGAAGAAAGAAAGAAATGAAATATAAATGTAATAAAATCAAACATTTACAACAAAGGAGAAGAAAAATTTGGGGATGTATTTGTTCAAACGTAACATTTTAAAGTTGTTTGAACCTGCTAAACACAGAGGGTACATCAGGTGAGTTTAACAGCTGGGAGAGACAATAGACAGGATCAGGATCTCAGCTCCTCTAGATGTGAAGGGAAGTCCGTTTTTTTAATGACATCTGTAAAAACAGGGAATTTTGGGGCGCTTTACATTTTCCATAGAAACTCGAAGAAACAGGCGCAGTACGTTGGGAAGAAACACATTAACAGCAAAATACTGGGCTTTTTTCTTGTCCAGTATCCAGGCGCCATCTGCAGAATTACCAGTCTGCACTACTAATAACTTGTTTTGGGTTAAAAGTGGTCCTAAAGTTTAACTGTTTTATTTTGTGTTAAGACATCCTCAATGAGCTGCTGCAGAGAGAAAACCGTGTTCTCCACTTCTGGACGATGAGGAAGCGGCGGCTGGACCAGTGTCAGCAGTACGTGGTGTTTGAGCGCAGCGCCAAACAGGTACATGAAAACAAAGGCAAGACAGGTAAAGACGTAATCGTAGCTGAAATAATATAAGAAAATCTGACACTTTGTGTGTGTATGAAGGCTCTGGACTGGATTCATGACACTGGGGAGTTCTACCTGTCCACGCACACGTCCACCGGCTCCAGTATCCATCACACGCAGGAACTCCTAAAGGAGCACGAAGACTTCCACATCACAGCCAAGGTTGAGCTCATAAACACAAGCAGTTCTGTGTGTTCATAGAGTGTGTACCAAACTCAAAATGTTCCTCTCCTGCAGCAAACAAAAGAGCGTGTGAAGCTGCTGATCCAGCTGGCTGATAGCTTCTGTGAGAAAGGCCACAGTCATGCTGGAGAAATCAAAAAATGGGTGACGGCTGTGGACAAACGCTACAGAGACTTTTCCCTACGCATGGACAAGTATCGCTCGAGTCTGGAGAAAGCCCTGGGTATCTCATCAGACTCTAACAAGGCAGTAAGTCCTTTTATTTACATTCTCACCAGCTCTGATTGTCTCCTTGGATCTCTGCTAATTGTGTGTTTTGCCTCTTCTTCTGTCAGAGTAAGGACCTCCAGCTGGACATCATCCCAGCCACTGCTCCGGGGTCAGAGGTTAAACTGAGGGATGCTGCCGCGCACGAGCTGAATGAAGAGAAACGCAAGTCGGCACGGAGAAAGGAGTATGTGAACCCTTCCTGTTTATGTCTTACTTGCTGAAGTCAGAAGACTTGATGAAAACACTTTACAGTAATACCAAAAAATTTTAATTCAGCAAATTGAAAATTGTATGAAAGCTTTATGAGCAAAAAAGTAACAAGTCAGCATCTCACCAGGGTTTTTTTTTCCTCCTGTCAAAAATGATTTTACTGCTTTTAAGCACAAGTAATTAAATTGTTGGCCCAGATCCCAAAAAAACACACTAGGGAAGCCTGTTGCTTTGTCAGTTCATCCACAATAAAGTAGCCTTTTGGTGTCCTTGTCAACACTGAACTCTGAATGGGAGAGCTTAGTTTTAAATGTACATACGTAATGGACTTGCATGATTTAAACTTCCTCCCATTAGCTTCTTTGCTGCATCAGCACAAGAAGTGCAGACACACCAGCGCAGCTTCACTGGAGAACAGATGACTATATGCAACACATCAAACAGCATCGTTATATACGAGCCACACAAATCACCAGCATGATTTCAGTCACTCAGAGCTGGTTTATGACCGAGTTTTATGGCCCATAACACTTTCATTATTCATTAGTGTAAATGGATGAAGCTGACAGGCTGAAAGGGAGACTTTGGCGAGCAGATTAATCATTTTATGAAGGACAGCATGACAACTGCCGATGTGCTCATGTCTCTGTATGTTTTTATAGATTCATCATGGCAGAGCTGATTCAGACAGAAAAAGCCTACGTAAGAGACCTGAGGGAATGCCTGGAAGTAAGTTTAGCTCAATTAACCCCAAACAGTTGTTCACGTTAGTTTGCCAAAAATTGACACATTTGAAAATAAACTATTTATTATCATGTTCTTATTTTTTGGTTGGCTTTGTGTGATTTTCTCCATGCAGACCTACCTGTGGGAGATGACCAGCGGCGTTGAGGAGATTCCCCCAGGAATCGTCAACAAGGAGCACATCATCTTCGGAAACATGCAGGACCTCTATGAGTTTCACCAAAAGTAGGAAATGTGGCAGGAAACCACTCTGACATTCATGTCCAATCAAATTTTAGGCTGTTAATCATCTTTTGTCAGATCAGACAAAAATAACACTAAATATGTTTAGAAGCTATTTTACGGTGCACTTTTTTTCTTTTTTTCTCACATTTGGATTTTTCCTTCCCCCTTTTCCAGCATCTTTCTTAAAGAATTAGAGAAATATGAGCAGCTACCAGAGGATGTTGGGCATTGCTTTGTCACATGGGTGTGTATCATTTATCCACAGCTATTTCCACTGTGTTTCTGCTTTCTTTAGATTTGTTCATTTAATGTTTTATTTTAATGTTCCTGGAATTAAACTAAACACATTGGTTTTTTAACACAGTAAAGTTAGACATTTATAATTACAATAATGATAATAATAATATGTTTTTTCCTATTCTTTCAGGCTGATAAGTTCCAGATGTATGTGAACTATTGTAAAAACAAGCCTGACTCCACCCAGCTCATATTAGAGCATGCTGGGAACTATTTTGATGTGAGTGTCACATTTTGTCACTGCAATGATAACAGATGGTTCATGTCTTTAGTTCACATTCCCATCATTGTCCTTCTGTACGTGTGTGTATTTGACAGGAAATCCAACAACGGCACCAGCTGATCAACTCCATCTCTTCCTATCTGATCAAGCCGGTGCAGAGAATCACTAAGTATCAGCTCCTGCTGAAGGTAACCTGACGCACCAATTCTGTGAGCTGTGGCAGCCGTCTCCATTGTTGCTGTCGTCATGGTTTGTGTGCATGCATATGTGTGTCTAGGAGCTGCTGACGTGCTGTGAAGAAGGTAAAGGAGAGATCAAGGACGGCCTGGAAGTGATGCTTAGTGTTCCCAAAAAAGCTAACGATGCCATGCATCTCTCTATGCTGGAAGGTGAAAAACAAACACACTACTTCTTATTTTCTGTGACTTTTTCTTTTCTTCTTAAACCTTATCTTTTGTAAGCTTGCAAATAATTATACAAAACTATTTTTGTATAATATATAAAATATATATCACATACATGACTCGGTACATCTCCCTCCACCTATGGCCATATATATAATATATTATTAATATATAATTAATACAAAACTATTATTAAACTCAATTTTGCTATAATATTCTGTCCTTCCTCCAGGATTTGATGAAAACATTGAATCACAGGGAGAGCTCATTCTCCAGGATTCATTCCAAGTCTGGGATCCCAAGACTCTGATCCGTAAGGGTCGAGAACGCCATCTCTTCCTCTTTGAGATGTCTCTGGTCTTGAGCAAAGAGGTCAAGGACTCAAATGGCAGGAGCAAGTACATCTACAAGAGCAAACTCTATGTGAGTAGATGATGGATGGGTTTGGTACACAGAAAATACACAAGGAAATATATCAGTTTGTCAGTATTTTTTTTTAAAATCAGAAATGAGGATTCAAAGAAGTAGTCAAGCTTTAGAAGGTTTAAAAAAAAAACCTTCAGAAATGTAGTGGGTAGATGACCTCTGTACAGCATCTCTGTAGACAGAGTAAATTCTCAGGAAAGTGCTTATTTACCGACGTCCTGTATGGATGAGCTGAACCTGACTGTATTCTTTCTTCCCAGACGTCAGAGTTGGGGGTGACGGAGCACGTTGAAGGAGACCCATGTAAGTTTGCTCTATGGGTGGGACGCACCCCAACCTCAGACAACAAGATAGTGCTCAAGGTAAAAAGAAAAAAAAAGTGGAGTATGAATATGTCTGAAATATTCTAGTCTAACTCGGTAGTCTTTACCTCTCGTCGTTTTCAAACCTTTTTTTCTAACACTCCTGAACCTTCCGGCATCTTGTTTGACTGCATGAGCTGTGAGGCTTTCTGTAGGCGCTCCTGTCTCCTTTATTTCTTCTCTCTCTGCCAGCCTTCGTCCTTTGCTCACATTCTGCTTTGTTCCATCTGTTAACCAACTCGGGCACATCTGTATATCTGGGGCTGTGTTTTCTGTGGATGTTTGTATCTCTAATTCTCTATGTGGGCTGACGTGCTTCCACCAACGCTGGTAATAATCCGTTAGCTCCTGAACACCCACAACCCCACCCCCATCCCCACCCTCCTATCCTGGCTTTGTGCCACAACAGTAGCCATCTTTCTGTAGCAGAAGAGAAAAAAGGTTTTAATGACTTCCAGACTTCTTCTGTGTGTTTTCCTGTTAAACTCACAGATAGAATAAAGCTTGTGTCAGTCGTTGGAACAGCATGAAGCCAAAACCCTAACACGGTCACTGCTGAGTGTTACAGCTCTTTGATACATGTTGACTACTAAACTAACCAGTGAAAAGCAGCCATGCAACATGTGCATTGTAAACTGTCTCTCATTACTAACTACAAACACACACACACACACACAGTTACCATTCATTATAACCTACTACATATTTAATTGGCCATCGTTACACTGCCAAGGCAAATTATCAGTGTTGTGCGTTTCTATCATGTCAAACCATTGTGTCAACGTAAGAAAAAGAAAAATGTCCCGTTTATTTTCTAAAGCCAAACCAGTGAAATTCTCTATTTTATATTTTGAATTCAAAGCTAAGTCAGGGATCCAAACATGGAGCAACGGTGAGTACAAACTATTCCACAACACAGCCCTTAACTGTTCACACAAGTCTGAAACACCAAGTCTTATGAAAGACTTCATTAAAATAGTTAAAGATCTTGCAGATGGGTCAAACACACTAACTCATTGGCATATCTGCGGGAAGTCAATTATTTGATGGCAGTGATTCATAAACTGGGGGATTTTTACAAAAGCCAAGGAATGTACTGCAAGTCTCAACGAGCTAATGTGATTTGAAGTGGTAACACATCACAAACTGTATTTAGGGGCAAAGATAAAATGCATCCAACTAAACATGAACAACATCTTGTGGTAGATGCAAAAGGGACTGAATATGAATCCTTCGGGGCGCCCCATCTTCTAAATGAACGCAGAGATTGTGTATTGCTATCAGCTGCTTATATAATAAATGAGCTTTATAGGTACGATAATGTGAAACGGCATGTGAGGCTTAAAATGATTTGACATGACATACAGAACCTTAAACAAGCTGAACTGTGCTTTAAGTTGTATTTTCATTTGGTTTAAAAGGAAAACATAGGAACCCCAATATATTGGTGAATTTATATAAATATATGTATAATATTAATATCTGGTTTTAGTTATTTATTCACATTTATGTCTTACAGTTGATGGAATTGAATGAAATAGATCAATTTGATCTGCAAACCAATGTGGGGCATGAGGTGGAGGCCATGTACCTCTAACCAGGGTGATTTTTACCGTTCAAGGTTGTGGCAGCTGGTCCAGATGTGTGTACATGTTAGTAAATAAATATGTATTAAATTGTCATCCAATAATTAAACCACATTCTTAATGCAAAGAGGCCAGAGTTAACCCAGAGATGGAGTGATCAATGAGCTGCTTTATAGATCCAATGTAGGCTTCCTTTCCACTTTTTGCTCCGTTTGCTTCGGACAGCTTGGATAGCTTCGGATAGGTTCATATATTACTCCTTGAAAGGTTCAACAGGTAATAGTGTTAAACGTCTGCAGTAGAGGCTGTAGAGCAGGGGTATCCAAACCGATCAGTCCCGCTTGACATTAGTTTGAACTTTAAAGTTACATAAAATCCACTGTTGTCAGGCTATAACTAATAAACTGCTGGAGCTGAGAGTCGAATAAAATGTCAGCAAGTCCCAAAATTTGCCCCCAAAACCTACTAACTTGTCAAATAAAAAAAGAACGACACGTAGTGGTGGTGCTGGAGAATGTGAGGTAGCATCTATGTGAGAATGCCAGACGTTAGCAAGTGAGGAGAGGTCATTCCAGACTTGTGTGAAACACAGAATCAAGATTTCCAAAAGAAGTATTTCATTAGTTTTTTTCTTACCTGTATAACTGTGAGTCCTGTCTGGTTGAACCTCCTCCATTACTGCCCTTTTAAAGGCTTCCAATATTGAGAACAAGCAAGACTGGATTAAACACATCAGAGAAGTGATCCAAGAGCGCACCATTCACCTGAGAGGAGCTCTCAAGGAGCCCATTCATATTCCCAAAGCAACTACAGCAAAGCATCACAAGGGACGAAGGTACGCTCTCTGGAATTAAGAGGAGAAAAATTTTACCATGTTTACTCAGAAAACATGACATTTGAATTAATCATCTAGATTCCTTCTCTCCCTTCCCTTGTGTTTTATATGGATATTGCTTCATTATTATGAAACACGACAGCTTTTAATTGATCATGTGTGCTTGTGTTAGGGATGGAGAGGACCTGGACAGCCAGGGTGAAGGCAGCAGCCAACCAGACACCATCTCTTTGGCGTCTCGCACCTCTCAGAACACACTGGACAGCGACAAAGTGAGAACACACACACACACGACCAGATGTAACACAATACACCCAGATAATGTGCTAAAATCAAAGACTATGCCCAACTTGTTTCATATCGAGGAACAATGTGCATCCAGACGTGGACGTCGGGTCTTTATCGAGTGTTTTTCCTCCTCAGCTGTCCGGTGGCTGTGATCTGACGGTGGTGATACACGACTTCATAGCCGGCAACCACAACGAGCTGACGGTGCGGCGCGGTCAGACGGTGGAGATTCTGGAGCGTTGTCATGACAAACCAGACTGGTGCCTGGTCCGGACCACAGACCGCTCTCCCACACTGGAGGGACTGGTTCCCAGCTCCACACTCTGCATAGCCCATTCCAGGTCCTCCATGGAGATGGAGGGCATCTACAACCACAAAGGTACAGGCTGGTGTGAAATGCTGCTTCTGATTGAGGTTATTCTGTATCTAAGTAAAATGTTTCATCAGAGAGCAGTTTTTAAAGTGTTTGTCTTCCACAGACACTCTGTCAGTGTGCAGTAATGACTCCGTTATGCCGGGATCATCCGCTACGCTTCAACCGGGTCATAACATCAGCTCCCACACCTCACCGGGGCCAAAACGACCAGGTATACCAATATACTGTATGTACTAGATATGTTACTTTGGGCAACAAATGTATGCTGCAGGTGATAGATGGAGGTACTTTTACAGGCTGATGAACCTTCATGACGTCATTTTTCTCTCTAAACATATACATTTCTCCCTGATGAATTAATCCATTTGGAGGGAGTAAGTCTTCCTCTGCCATACTTTCCAACCCCAGCATGCATCTTCTGCAAGTAACAGGGAATGAAGACAAAGCAATACCAGCGGTAACATGCGGATTCGGTGCAACTTTCTTTTCATTTCATGCGAAACTTGCACTGATATGGTGTGGACATAACCCTTTATGGAAAGTGACTTTACTGAGGGATCCTGGCAATTAAATGCAGTATTAATATTCTGAAATTCAGAAACCGTGACATCCTTGGTATGTAGTTCAGGTTGTAGAGACCTTTTAGTTTAAAATAAGCGTATTTATAGTTGCATTTAAAGTTTCTTGCAACCTTCTCATTTCATAGGGAACACACTACGGAAGTGGCTCACCAGTCCCGTGCGCCGGCTAAGCAGCGGCAAGGCAGACGGCCACGTGAAGAAGCTTGCCCACAAGCACAAGAAAAACCGCGAGGTGAGGAAGAGCGGGGAGATGACGATGGGCTCCCAGAAAGACTCGGACGACAGCGCTGCCACTCCTCAGGATGAAACTCTGGAGGAGGTGGGTGATATGAGACACTTTTATAGAGTCAGAAGCTTTGTAAAGTTATTGTGACGTAATCTCTGCCATCCTTGTGCCTCGCAGAGGGTTCGTAACGAGGGCCTGTCGAGCGGAACGTTATCCAAGTCCAGCTCTTCAGGCATGCAGAGCTGTGGAGAGGAGGAGGGCGAGGAGGGTGCTGACTCGGTACCTCTGCCTCCGCCTATGGCCATCCAGCAACACAGCCTGCTGCAGCCGGACTCACAGGACGACAAGGTGAGGAAAACAAAGGGAAGCTTATCTGAACAGATCGAGACATGATCTGTATCCCTTCATATTTCAGAATTTCGTCTCTCAGCAGACGGCTCAGTCATAATCCACAACATTATCTCTGATATAAGTTGCATGTCAAATGCAGCCACTGTTGATGCTCCTCAATAGCTATTTTTTGTGTTTTATTATTTTTAGGTCTTTAAACATAATTAGTGTCTAATATTAATTTCCTTAAGAAAATCAAGAAGGAAAATGAAATGAAACCTGCTGAATGGTACATGAAAAACAAGGGTGAGGCTTTCCAGCATTTACATATAATTAGCATTCATGTCAACAAAAAGCCATATTCAATCCTCGGGTTCTTTTTCACACGGCTGTCAGTTTTTGCTTTAGATGACACTTTTGCTCATTTCAGTCTTGCACTCCCTTTTATTTATTTATTGATTTCCACAAAGGGCATTTTCTGATACAGTTTAAGTGAGTCCTTTGTTTAAGTTATGCATAACATTTTATCCTGGCATGCTGCATTATATTCTCCCCTCTACTGTTAAACAGAAAGCAGTGAAGAGTTTCAGGCAGCCCAAGTCTCGTCCTCAATTAATACCGACTCCTCTGACACTAATTTCTGTTTCTCTTTTGTTTTGTTTCCTGGTTGTATCGTTTGCTGTTTGCCATGCTGTAGCATTACCTTGATTTATGTCCTGTCTTTGCTTTGTCTCAGTTTCCATATCTCTCCATCTGAGAAGTCCCGCTCTCCCCGTCTGTCTCCTCCCTCGTCTAGTTCTTCAAACCTTTTTTTCCCCGTCCTCTTTGACTTTTGACTCTTTGACTTGCTACTTTCTGAAGTCTGTTTTCTTTTAAATTGAAACGTGAAGCTTGCAGCCTGTTTAGACTTCACTTCCTTCTTTGAAAAAAACCATCCCTCCTAACTTTTGTATTTTAATGAACTCTTACATTCCTGAATTTCTTTAGTTGAGATTTTTCCCCATACCGCTTTGTTGTTTTGTTTTACTTGCTTTGAGGTCTTTCCTATTTCTTAAACACACCACTGGTACTGAGGGCCACCTGACATATGATCAGGTTATTGAAGTGTAAATTAGATAAAAAGAGATGATGCATGTAGCTCTTAACTCGAACTGGAGGTTTCTTATTGCAGTGTCAGTGCAGATCAGAAGGATGTGCCGGCTTCATAATGCCACCAGCCTGCTTAGGTTGCACAGAAATGCAACATGTTAATGCATCTTTCACAAGTCACAGGTTGGGATGATGTTGGTCAGGTTCTCTGTCAGCTGAACAGGTAGCGCTCTAGACCCACAGAGATGAAAATCCAAACCCTCTCCCCCTCGTTTCCCCCTTACCCATCATCACCCGACCCCTTGCCACCCCCTTCGTTACCCGCTCGTCCTCATTTTCCTTTTGCCCTCTGTGCGTTAACCTCATTACCCATGCGAGTAATTGGCACCTCTAAATGCTGGCGAGGCCAGAAGGGCACGCAGCCTCACCCAGAAAACCTAATTGGGGAAAGTCTTGAAGCGAAGCACAGCAAGGGTGAGAGTCTCCTGAACTATATTTGCACACATTCATTCTCGCTGTTAGCATCCTTTCTTTATTTCAAAGGCTGTTCATCACCATCCCAGAAAGCAACACAAACTTCTTCCATTCAGATATCACTTCTTTTTTTTTTCTCCAAACCTTCTTCCTATCACTATTGCAATGATTCTTCCTTTTTTTTTTTTCTTCAGTCTTTATTTTATTCAGCCTCATGTTTATACCTTCCCATCAATAGTTTCTCAATTTTATACAAGTTTCCTTTTTACTTCCAGTAAGCTGTACACCCCACAGTGCTGGGAAACATGTCATTGATGAACTGATGATTACTAAAACTTTGCTCACACCAGTAACTAAATATTCATAAAGAAACTAATGATGAAAATCAGATAATTATTCAAACCTGGCCTTGAAATTCATCTGTCAAAAACTGCAGCATGACCCTTAACCATGATATGCTACGCCTTTTATTTGCTCTCCATTTCTGGACTTGGATCAATTCTAATTAATTTAAGTGGATCCATTTAAGAAAAAAACAATTTAGCAGAATAGATTAAAAGTAGTTGAAATTGTGTGGATTGTCATTTTCTCATACCTGTCTTTCCTCCCCTGATCTCTCCATTTTTGCCCAGACATCTTCTCGTCTGTCAGTCCGTCCATCTAGTTCAGAGACACCCAGTGCTGCGGAGCTGGTGAGCGCCATCGAGGAGTTGGTCAAAAGCAAGATGGTAGGACACAAACGATAGCTCTACATAGATAACCAGCTCATTAACATCTGAGGAATTCATACGAAAACATTTTAAATGTTCCTTTCTATGTAGTTATATGATAAAATGGCATTGGTGTATGGTTATAGTTTATATGAACTTGAATAAGTACTCATCTTCACAGGGTCTCATTTGTACATCGTACTCATGTAAATCCTACAGCTAAGATTTAACACTTCCTTTATTCCAGGCTCTTGAGGACAGACCCAGCTCTCTATCAGTTGACCAAGGAGACAGCAGCTCCCCCTCCTTCAACCCCTCTGACAACTCCTTGCTGTCCTCCTCCTCCCCCACCGAGGAGATGGACGAACGCCGGAACAGTGTCCTCAAGAAAAGACAGTATGTACACCACCATCTGACACACACTTTGAACAGCCTCAGTCAGAAAAAAACACCAAAACCACAACAGTGATTTTCACACTTAAGTGCTGTAGACAGTCTAAATTCCCGATATTTCATGTCTTGTGACGTCACCTTTTGCTTCATATGTTCATATAAATACACTCATGTAATACACTCCAAAACTAGTGTGATCAGAAGTAATGAAGGACCTGTAGAGAAAAAA
>JAOXYM010000018.1:7254146-7269625 GCA_028567055.1 Leptatherina wallacei
GGGGGGGAGAAGGGGGCTGGTGGGGGTTGAAGGATCATGGACACTGAAAGACGTGCACTCCTGCTGTAAAGATGGAACTACAGCAGTCCAGTGATTTCAGAACAAAGTTTTTATCCATGATCAGAAAGGCAACGACGCATCAACCGAATCTCAAGGACACCATCATGAGAGTTGAGCAGCTGTAGAGCTCACAACCTGCAACACCTGGACGGTCCTGACGGTTCTCGTTCAAACATCCAAACAGCAGTAAGGCAGAGAAAAGCACGGCGCACTGGGGACATCAAACCTCCAAGGCTGGCTGCTGAGTTGGTCACATCCTCGAAATAGGCGTTACTTATCTCCTCAACCCCGTTGTGTCGGTGAGGGAATGGGGCATGGGGAGAGAGTGGGGTGGAGGATCTCGGGGTGAGAGGTGTGCAAAAAAAGGGGATGATGTTGGGTGGGTGCAGTGTCACAAGGCCACAGCGGTACAGGGGTGTTTGAGCTTGCAGGGCAGCACTCCTCTGTTGAGCTGATAGAACTCAACCAGATGGATCAGGTCTGTGAACTTGGTGGCGCTGTCGTCGAGGCTGAAGAACACCTGACCGTCCTCCTCGCACTTCCAGCAGAAAGAAAGAAGACAGTTAGCAACCATACGGCGAAAAAGAAGGGAGTGTTTTCCTACCAAAGTTAAACTTCAATGTCAGTCAGATGACCAAAGCCTTACTGGCAGAAACTGTTGGTCATAACACCCAAAACCCTCCCACAGCTGTCAGATTAGATCACAAATCATTGCAATTTTTTTTTTTTTTAGCCAAAACACTAATAACTTGGAGCCCGACGAAATCTTAATAGACTCCAGCTACTGAGATGTGCATTTCATTTCTCTGGAACTGGAACTGACCAGGTCTTAGATGGAAATATTCTGTTGCATTGTCAGTGATTCTTGGCAGAAACCAAAGTATTAGCTTTTAAAACCATCTGTATTACCTTTAAAAAAACAGGTGTGCTGTTTAATATATCTGCAGTTGCACCTTCCTGTCAATCAAAGCAAAGACCTATCTGGTCTTACTTTAAATCTCCTCAGCCATTACTGTTCATTTATTTTTCCTACAACTAAGAAGCCAACCTTCTGCATCTTGTGTGTGTGTACTTGAATGTCATGTGATGTCTTTTCAGGCATGTCCCTATAGTTGAAGATTATCTCTGATACAACAAGTGCTCATCTGGCATATATTGCTAGTAGACTTTTGTAATGAGTAATAACACCAAATTGCTGACATAATGCTAAAGCTAAATGTTAGCCCAACAGAGCCGCTTCTTAACCTACCAACTCAAAACAATCGTCATGCAAGATCGCTTATCTTCCTGTGTCTGTGTGGGGTGGTGTTGGGCAGGAGAAAAAAAAAGAATTAGGATTCCTTTTCAGTGGTGTCAGATGGTGTTAAGGCGGAAATACTCGGCGATACCGACCCCCTTACTTTTGGTGGGATCGGAAAGTATTTCTGATGCTAGTATCAGTATCGACCCGACTAGCTCAAAGCAGTAGTGAGAGGGAAAAAACAACCAAAGAAAGCAGTGTATGGAGTACATGTTATTGTATAAGCAAATTAGACTGAGACATCAGTTATAGCTTAAACCAGTTTACTGTGTACACACGGGAAAAAAAGGAGGTTTTGTAAAAATGTCAGTTTTCCTGAACAAAAACACAGTTTGGCTGAGAGGCTGTGTGAACCGTGATTTTTATTAAAGGTGGATTTATATTTCTTCGCTCGTGATGCCAAAAAGCATCAATCTGTGAATCAGTTTTTTCTTTAGATGGATCCTAGCAGTAGCGGTGACTTGTATAGACATACAGTATATACGTAGATGCCCGTCATCCAACGCTGCTGGCCAATAGAGACGTGCCACTTAGGCGGCCATCTTGAACAGTGCTGCTAGTCCATTTATTACGTGTTTAAGGAACGAGGCACCTTGACTCTTTAAATTAAAAATACCTCAAATGTCAATTTTTTTCTTTAAAACATGAATAGTATCTTCAAATATTTTATGTCCCTGTGGATAAATTGATTTGTAGGATAATAACCCACTAAACCTAAATTAACTAAATCAGATTAAGTTTTAATCATATGCAAGACAAGTCAAAGAGAAAAAAATTTTAAACCACCATCCATCCATCCATCTAACCACAAGGTGTTGTTGGTAAAACTAGAACTTCTACTTAAAGACCCAATGACCCAAACATTGTATGTGGATTATCTCTTGTTTAGACTATTATTCAGAAGAAAAGTTACTTGAGCTGACTGATATCCAATCCAACTTTGTTACTACTTTGTGTATTTATAGTTAAACATTTAATTAAAATCAAATAGTACAATGTCTAAAATATTGAAGTTTTTAATCAACCAATTTGCCTGGAAATCAGATGAAAATTTGATGAATTAGGAGTAATTAATATTGTGTAATACCACTTCCCTCAACCTCAAATTCACTGAGACTGTCACTAGCACTGTTCCAAGATGGCTGCTCTATCGGCACGTCTCTGCCCCAGTGATGAGGCGTCTACGTATATACAGTATGTCTACGGTGACTTGTGTGTTATTGTAAAACCTGACTGACCGGTAGAATCTGGAAGTGCTTGATCTTCTGGTGGTGGCACAAAGTGAGCACGAATGCCTTGGGATTACTCTGGCTGTCCCGCAACAGGAACAACCTGATGAAAAGGAAACATGGAGAGGATTAAACAACTATGAATTTCACATGGCTGTGTTTCAAATGCTTGATGAAAGAGCTCTTAATCTGCTGAGTAAAAGCTGAGATGTGGTGCTGATAAGCCAAAAAGCCTGAGCAATTTTGGATGACAGCACTTGGATCATATTAACAAAATAATCTTTCCCAGCTAGTTCTTTTATCTTTATACATAAACATAAAGCTATAAAATTAATTCTTCACACTAGCCTCCAGACCATATCCCACTCACCCATCTACTTGGCCTTGCTGCATGATCATTTTGTGGGCTTCTTCTCTCATGATGCGACCATGGAACCATACCTGTGTCCTGTGGATCACTGAAAAACAGATTTTATTTTAATTCATTTATAATGACAAAGCCACAGCTTTTCTGATTCTTTTCTTATTTCGGGGACAAATTAGAGTGGCGTTAGAGGTTTAAGTGGGAGTACCTGTGCTCAGAGAGGAAGGATGCAGGGGGCTGGGGCTGCCCAGGACATTCATACGCTGGCTTCTTTTCTATGAGAAAGAAGTTCAACAATAGATGTCAACATGTTAAATACACCAGTTTTCCAATTTTAAGATTTCTCCCAATTTGACTCATGAAATTGAACTAAAAACCCAGAAATTTATTTCATGTGGAATTAGGTTTTTTCTTTTTGGTCGAGTAGATTATGTCCCCGTTTGACCTCTTTCTCCTACATCTCAAAGATCAATCCATCCAGCAGACCGGGCCTAAAGCTCCACCTACTCACCCTCCAGGTCTGTCCCTCCTCCAGGGCGGCGCTCTGGGCCTCGACAGGGTTGTCGATGACGCGGCCGGTCCGTCCCGAGAAGTCCATGGCAACCAGGGAGTTCTCGGATACACTCCGCTGTTAGGAGGGTGTGAGGATAGGTGGAGGGTGGTGGTGGGTGGGGGAGGGGACAAACAAGAAATGGGGTTGAGTTGTAGTGATTGGAGGGGGGTTGACAAGGGTCAGAGGTCAAACAAGCCAGACACAGTCACTGGAGCATGACAAATCCTGTCTGCACACAGACCCAGTTTAGTCAATCCACAAATGCTCCTCTGAGGAAAAGCACAAGCCTCTACTGGCTTTCTGGCTTCACTGCTCGAATCATCTGGATCTCTCTCTTTTTTTATAGCTTATACGATACACCGCATTTTCTAAAACTGATTTAAGTTGAAAATATTCTAGCAGATCAATTAAAGATGCATTTGAAACAATTTTTTCCTCTTTAAATCTTACGTCAAAATCTTCATTTATTGCCTTTTTGTAAAACAAAAATTCCAAAAAAAGGCTTCCAGCTTCTAGACGTACACATCATTGTGGATTTCTATGCGTGTGGGAGCAAACGTCTATAAAATTGCTCAACACAACAGATATAAACTATTTGGTAATTAATCATGGAAAATGCAGCAGCCGATTACTGAAAGTAACTTAGCTGCTTTTGGTATTAGGATCATACCCAATGTGTCAATGTTTCTCCCAAAAGTTCACACACAGGCCAATTCACATCACAAATCTGTCATGTTTGAGCACAATGTTTGTATAGATTGTAAAGACTTGTGACTTAATTTAATTCACAATCTCTTTTAAGGAGCTTATTACACCTTTTCCAGCACCTCTTGGTGTGAGGGGATTAGACTTGTTGAAACACAGCACACTTGTCCTGTGTGTCCACAAATGAGAATGAGTTTCTGTTTGCTTCTGTTTGCACATTTATACGCCGTGTATGTGTCTGAGCATTATGTAAATCTACTCGGGGGATAAGAGGTTGTGTGTCGGGTCTACTTTGGTTTCACCATGTGACATGTGGCTGAGTGGATGCGAGGGAGTCAGGTTAGAATAAGATGTCAGAGCAGATCCTCACCACAGGTGCAGAGAAAGGCGAGACTGCAGACTTCCTCTGCTGGGGCACGTTGTAGTTCTGATACAGGACTATCCCGTACTGTGGAGACATGGAAGAGAGTCATTTAGATCTCTGAAGTACAAACTCAAAAACTCTGTTCAAACTTTCAAAGTATGGTTACATCAAAAGCCAGCTAAGAGTAAAAAGATTCAGCCTCAGCATCTTTATCTCCAACTAACTTCAACGTCAAATTTGTTTACCATTTGTTTATTGTTGTATTTGCACTATTTAAGTTACTATTTAAGTGGTAAGAGATAAAGGTATACTGTAAATGAGAAAAATGTTGAACATGAACCAGACTTTATGATGGGAGTAAATTTACTCAATTAGCTTCTAGATTGAATCAGTTGGCTAATAGCAGAGAAAGTACTTCATTAACAGTGAAAAAGTGTTTCGTGTGTCTGTAATTCGCTCTGTATCACTGACTATGAGTGCTTCCTCATCAGCTCAGTCTTTCAAACTGGAAAGCCCCCCTAGATTCCCACCCCCAAAATATTGTGTTACGATTGAGGATACATGTGTCTGTCAACTAGTGGTATAAAGTGGTAACAGGTGTTGGCTCTCTTTCTGGAGATATGGCCTGTTTCATTCAGTTACATTGCTTGGTGTAATATTGCTACTTTAGCGTTTTGGTTAACAGGAAATCAGAAGTTACATTGTTCTCTTCAGAAAGAAATGAGGCAGTGATGCTCTACCAGTTCTGGACAGGGAAATCCCAGCTCTTACTAGCATTCTTTTGTTTTTCAGAGTTATAAACTGGAAATTCCAACTCCCCATTTGTTATGGAATTCAGCATCAGTAGCATCACCATAATTAGAAAGAAAAGCTTTTAAATTACATCGCTAATACAAGCAACGATTCTCAATGTTAGCCTCCAAAAAACTCAAACAAAAACACAGCAGAGTGGGCCGACAGTGTAGCCAACATGCAAAAGGTGCTTCAGCACGTTACTTCTCACATAAAGAAGGGAAAAGTACCAGCTGTCTGTGGCTGAAGGCAGACGAGGGAAATCTAAAAATGTGAGAATGAACCTTCAACTCAGACTTCTTTTTTTTTTTATCGAGCGCCTATGATTATAATTACACGATTGCAAAGCTGCACCACCAATCTGAAAAGAAGCAGACCTTCCAGAAGAGAGGACTGAAGTGGTGATGAGCGGCTCTTCCACTCATTAAGGCTACATTCACGCCAGTCCTTCTTCAAAAGAACCAGACTTTCTGAACAAACTAACTAGGGTTCAATTAAGAGGTGTGAATGTGGAACCAAACTCTGATGGGCTAACTCTGTAGTGCCTCAAGTGAACCAAATGCAGGAAGTGAACTACAAATCATCAGGCTGGCCTCCATTAACCAACAGATGAGTGAGTTTTATTGTTCCTTGCTTGTTTTGTCTTCTCCTTCAGTAATTGTTGCCACCTCGGGCGAGGAGGGGAATATGTTATTTATAGGTGCAGTATGAAAAACTCAGACCAGCTGAATGTTGCAAACCCAAGTCGAATACTAAGTCTAGTGGACTATGTCGGAAAGTCTGTGATAAAACACAGTTGAAAAAGGAGCTGTTGTAGGGTCCTTAAGTGGGTTTTTGACTAACAAGCATGCATAAAAAAAAAATGTTACATGACACCTTTGATTGGGACTCTAACACAAAATAATCTGCTTAACAAGTATTGGGCTGCATGCCAAAAAGCAGCAAAAACTTTGCAGTAATACTACTAAAAGCTACTGGTTTAACCCCATCAAATAAAAGTAGAGGCTTTACTTTGAGCAGTCTGAAGGCCGTCATCCAGCAGGTCCTGCTCTGCTCGTCCTCTGCACACAGCATCTTTAACTCCTTACAGTCACTCCTCACTTTGCTGGGCTGGTGACCAAACAGAAGACACAGTAAGGACGACATCAGACACACAAACCCCTACAGATAATTTCATTCATGTCGCCATAGCAACAGCCCCCCGCCCCAGCCCTCCAAACCAGCAAGTAAAACCCGTCACCCAATCCTGCGCAGTCACCCCTGCTGACAGCATCTTACATGCCAGTCATCTAAGTGTGTGTGTGTGTGTGCACGTTTAACAGAGAGGTGAGGAGGTTAGTTGGGCCAGATTCCCTATACCATCCCAGCTTATCCCACTGGGCTTATCCCAGATCAGCAGGTGCTGAGTGTGTGTTTAAATCCCTGCTGGCCAGTGTTAACCCTTGTGTCCTCTGACACAGACGCACATATGACGAAACTTAAGTCAAGAGGCAGCAGGAGCTCCTGTTATGAAGTGGTTTTAATAAAGATCACAGCCGGACTAGAGCCAGGCAGACACCTCGGGTGGGGTGACTCTGTTATACCATTCCTTTTTATGGAAGCCTGACCTATTTATAGTATTTACCAAGATCACTAAAAATGGAAAAAGTATAATATATATTACCCTGATGCAAAACTGGTAGTCTGTGGGGGCATTGTGAAGTTTCCTGCCTGTGATGATGGTGAAGATGTTGCTATCCTCCAGATCTGACAGCAACTGCAGGTGTCTGGGTTCCTGTTTAATGGAGAAGAAATGGGAAGTCAGCAAAAGTGAGTGGCCAAAAACTAATAAGTCAGAAGTTCTGCAAGAACTATGAAATAAACTATTACAATATGGACTAAATGTGTCGGTTCAAATGCTTAACTATCAATTTAACGTCGTTCACACCCGTTTCAGAACTCAAGCAGTTATATTTAATACCTTGGATGTTCCTTTAGCAGAGTAATAGAGGCCAGAGCGTCGCAGGAACATGTAGAGCTTCTTCCAGGACTTGCGTCCAGGCTCCTTCACATAAAGATAGCCCTGGATTTCTGGACAGCTGCTTGAGTTGAGAAAGTTCTACGGGGGGAAAAAAAAAATGAAACAAAAACACCATTTATAGGGAATACTGCTGCATGGATCTGGAGCTGGATGGAAGTGAAACAACTGAGCTCTTAATACCAAACAGCTGGAAAAGATTTGTGGAGAGCACTCCTCCTATGCACTCCTCTTTTAGTTTACCTTCAAAAACAATATCAACTTAATGAGAATAATGTGCGCAGAAACTTTTCCTGTTTAGACTTTTTAGCATGTATTGCTCTGATGTGGTGGACATTACATCCCAGATGTTTTAAAATGCAACTTCAGACAAAAAGACAATGTTAAGTCTTTTTATTAGCCAATAAAAAGACAATTATTTCAACCAAGAGAATATCAAAATGAATCTTCGGCCAATGATTTACATACTTACATTGAAACAATGTTTGAACATACTAATGATGTATTTTATCATTCGATTTGCATAATTTTTCAAATGGCAAAGCTGAAGATTCAAATCTCATTTTGTTGATGTGCTCCTCAAAAGGTTTTTACTGAGGGGACCATATCACACAAACACAAAAACAAGTAAAGAAAAGTTTTTTAAATTTTTTTTTTATAAATCATACCTTTCTTTTGAAATTGCATGTTTTTTTCCTTTATTGAAATATAATTTTAGTTAACTATTGTATGTTTAACCTTGCATTAAACATCCTCCAGGGACGATGGATGGAATTTAGCATTTTGCTAAAATCCAGGGTGTGTACATTGCATGTTTTTAAGTAATTCTCATTAACAATCATTCTCCCTTCAAAAGAAATGACAAATCAAATCTTAACATTTGCAGGGAACGACTACAGGCTAAAAGATGTTAAATTTATCCAGTTTGTTGCTCTCAAAACAGATCCTCTCCAGGAAGTCGTAATGTTGCAATCACAACTAATAACACAGAATCAGCCAATAAATCGCAAATTTGGCACATTTTTGCAATTTTGTCCAATCATCACAGCTTTAGTGCAACTTTGACGAATCACAGCACTCCTCCCCAATACACATACATCATCAAATTTACTCCAGTGTTTCTGGTTTTGAACATGCAGACGTATGCAAGAGATTGTTTATGGAAAAAATATTCCAAAAATAAAGAGTTCTGGTGCTTTTACACAACTTTAAGAGAAACTGCTATAAAAATCAGCTATTTTAGGTTGTAACAATCACAAAGAAATGCTGCCAAATCCTGACAATCACACGATTAATTCATAATTTAAGTTTTTCCATCTTATCAGATGATACTCAAATATTATGAATCATTTCACTTAATTATTCTGAGGACTAGACAGTAACCGCCAATGCATGGATAAAAAGGTTTGTTACAGGAATTATGAAGGTGACCGTCTCATTTCCATCACTGTCTGCCATTTTAGATGCTACACCTCAAGCTGACAAAACACACAATGGCTCAGCAAGAGACGGAATGAGGCGCAACCTTTTTTTAAAAAGAAAGAAAGAAAAGAAAAGAGAAGGACACCAATGAAAATCATGCATAAAAGGATTAAGTGTTGGATTAAACTAAGACTGAGGCGTTTCCATGTATGTACGTGACCCTTCACCGAGTCATCTCCTCACCTGTAAGAGCTGTGACGGAGGGATTGAGCCATCAGACTCCAGACACCAAGCCACCATCTGTTCTGGAAAAAAGTTCTGGAAGGAAAAAACCCGCAGAGTGACAATGAGTGACACAGAAAGGGACAAAGAAAGACACGGGCACTGGAAACCACTTAGTGCATGTGCAAGCCAAGAGTGTGGTAGCATCTCTCTTTGCAAAGTACATCTCTCAAACTGTGTTTGTGTATCTGTGCGTTTGTGTGCGATGAGCACAAGGACTCAAAGACAAAGTGGTGGGGAGAGAGCAGGCACTCCAGCCCAGAAGTAGATGCAGTATGATCTCACCCGCTGATGTAATCCCCTTTAGCTAGCAGCGCCACTCTTAGCGTGATTGACAGGCCGCGGCCAGCACTCTGGTGTTTTACTGTGCTCATTACCACAAAGCTGAGGTCACCTGCTGGCTCTGACACACACCTAAATCACCACGGCAGTAATGTCATCGTACGCCCAGCCAGCACGAAGCAGCAGAGCCCCAAGCCGAGTCCACATCACTAAAAGATGCCACGCAAGACGACGGATGTTGATTAGCTCTGGCTTTCTCCAAAAGAAAAAACTGCTTTTCAGGTTCCACTGGAGCTGAAGCTCTCATCCAAGAAAAACTCAGAACATTTAAGTTGATAATGAAATGTGGCACCACAGCTGCAGAATTCAATAAAACAGAGGATTTAAGAGAGCGCGGATGCATGAAAAAAATTGAAAAATGTTAAATGTCAGCTGACTAAATCAGGTTTATTCTAAAATAAGTTTAGAGTGTCACATCAGAGTGCAGTGTGCATCAATGGCATCATTTCAAAAAGCTTATGCAATGTCACAACATACATTTCTGTAGAGAGATGACTGAATTTTTTTATGCCAATATATTGTACTGTTGATCAAAGAGAGGGACTTTCAACCACATCCAAAACGCTCTCAATTGGATAAACGTTCCGACTTTGTGGTGGCCAATCCATGTGTGAAAATGACGTCTCATGTTCCCTAAGCCACTCTCTCAATTCAAACCCAGTTAATCCTGCCATTTGTCATCTGGGAATATGTCTACACCATCAGAGAAGAAAGAAATACTGATGGAAAAACCTGACTGAGCCTCACTGATAAGTTCAGTCCCAATACCTTGATGTCTCCTCACATTGTGCATGTGGAAATTTTACTTATACCATCACTGATCCAAGCTATACTGTTGATTTTCTTTCCAAGCTAATTTCACCAAATATTTAATCATAATCCTTCAAGATTTTCTTCTGGCCACATTTCTTCCATGGAGATTATAGATTGTTATTCATCCACATTTAAACGATGTGTTTGATGGTGCTGCTCAGTCGTTTTTCATTTTCCAGTCAACGGATTATCACCTCTTCTACGCCCACAGGATGTCTTTTCTTAGCTGGTTATTAAAGTGTCTAAAGTGTGATATGTTCAATTTAACCAACACAGATTGTAAACAAATGAAATATCTTTTATACCAGCACTGGTTTTTGAGCATGGCATCACCTCACAGACAACAATACATGTGGACGAACCACCATAACAAATATTACAACAGGACATGTCTGTTTGGTAAATATGCTTATTAGCTGTAGTTGTGCATCATTACTGATTTTATCGTCTTTCAGTTTCTCGCCCTGCACATATATTCTTCTGTATACTCCCATCTAATAGGATCCCAAAGTGGGAAGTGTAGCAATATGCCAGCTTAGGAAGACTAAACATCTGTTTTCAAGACAGAAAAGTAATTTACACATTTGTGCCTTGATGCTTAGCTGCTAATGGTTCCTGTTCTTACACAATAGGTAAAAACATGTTTCTGAGCAGTTGTAACAAATGGATACTTTTGGTTTCCGAGTGAACAATTATGCAAGTAATGGTGTCCAGGTTCATGGCTGCTGTCAGCTGGTTTGCTCATTCTGCTAACGTCTAGCGTCTGGGGACCAGAGAGCATCTGATTGGTGCTGGGATCAACCTAAATGCCACTGGTTGCTTTCGCCCTTTTGTTCGCTGCACCCTGTGCGGGTGGATGGTTAGCGCCTGCTCAACAGGACCAAGTCAGCTAACAGTTAGCATCAGCTAGGAGTGCAGCCTTGGTAAGCAGACCCCAGCTGCCGCTGTCCCTCGACTGGCATCTTCTTGTGGCTTTTCATAGCTTTTCATTTTATTCACATACTTTAATTAGATTTTTAACAGCAGTATCCACAGAACATCAGTTCTCACATATTTTGTCGTGAATATCAATATTGAAAATAATAAAACATATAAAAGCAGATTTTTAAATAGCTTTCAAATCATGATTGTTTTAATCACATCATACTGTTTTAATCACATCATACTGGTTTAATCACATTATACTGGTTTAAATGTCACAAATGGACAGTGGGCCATTTAAAAAAAAAAAAAAAGAATGTTTAAGTTTGGGGCCAGACTGGTTCAGTGTTTATTTAAAACGGAGTTAAAAAGGACCTTATTGCGCACACTAAACCCTGAGCTAGTCATTGCCTATAGGTAAACCGTTACTCAGTAAATCAATGAACAATCGGTTGAATTTGTTTTATTCTGGCTTTTTCTGCAGCTTTCCATTGTTCAAATAATAACATTTCCCACTAGAACCTGGAACTGACAGCTTATTAGACTATAAACAACATTAAATCAATTAATGATGAAAATATAAAATGAGTCTGATCATCCCATCACATCCCACCTTAACACACATTTTTATACAGTCAAATTCAAATGATCATATCTCTGGTTTTACTCGGTCCATCGAAGTAAAACAAAAACTCAGAGTTTAAAATCTCCACTTTGTAATGAAGTTAACAGCAGAGCTCCATGTGCTCTACGGTGCTTTGAAAACGTGTAATCTGATGCCTTCTGAGGGTTAACACCTGAAGCTAAAACTTTATAATGAGGGTAAAATGTTCAGTTTAAGTGATCAGCTCGTGTTCTGGAGCTCATTACATGTTCCATTTTTAAGGCTTTGTCATACAATGATTCCTGGTGCATGATTCAGCTCACCTGCATCATTTTCCTCCTTTAGCCAGTCTCTACCAATGACTGTAAAAATCCCTCGGTCCTACCAAATGCAGAATGCGGAAGGCATTCGCCACAATTCAACGGGAGCGATTCCACTACTCTCATCCAGCGCCGTCACTTTGCACTTCTAGCCGACAGAGCTGCAGATACTCGTGCTGCAGGCACGCTGCACAGTGCATTGTTGGACTTGTAGTACAAGTCGTGGAAGCAATATACCTGACTTTTCTGGAACAGCATTGTCCTACGATTTCTCAGCGTGAAAAATGCAACGTGCGGAGTGTGAACAGGCCGAAAAGCGTGTGTCACACACTCAATGCGTGAGAGTCTTGGCTAAAACTTCTGCTTCTGCAATGTGCTTTTGGTGGATAATGTCTGTGGCCAGGGTGTAGAAATAAAGTTGACAGAGTTGGCACCTAGAGGATAAATCAAGCTCCTTCTTCAGAAAAATACTAAAACATGCTTAACATTTCTTTTTTGAGCCTTGTGTGATATCTAAGGTGATACCACATTGTTGTAACTCTGCAGATAAGCCAGAAAACACCATATTTTCATCCTAACTGACGCATCATTTAGGGTAAAAATAACTTACAGCAGGTCGATATGAATGGCTCATTTGAGGTTAAAATTTAACAGTTATTTTAGTTAAGTCATTAGATAGCAATAGAAACAGTTTTTATATATAAACAGTTTTTAGATATATAAACATTTTTCTATCATTGACCTTTGATTTTGTTAGAGGTTGCACCTTCTAACAATTACTTAGACAATTCAGCAAATGATGCAACTTATTAAAGGCAGTGACTGTTGGCACTTTTACTGCATCCTCTGTTAGATATGAACCAGTTACTATGTTGAAATTAACATCTTTATTTGGGTTCAAACAGACAACAGAGATATTACTAAAATGGCCGAGCCTGTTATACTCTGCGAGAAACAAGAACTTTTTTCTTGTTCTTGTAGCCACGAAAACAAACAACTGAATTCAAAAGCATCCATTTCAAGACCAAGATACATTTTTTTACTTTATAAAACTGCTTACATTGACCTGAAGAGCAAAGCACATTAACAATGAAGCAAAAGCCTCAAATGCTTTGGGTCTAGTTATCCCAATCGGGTACATTTTTTTCTATTTCGACTGGGTTATCAGTGCTTGCAGACATTTAATAAAATCCCCAAAAAGCTAAAGAGGTTTTAAAAAGCTCTTCAAATGAGTTGCCTTTTCTGCCAAAAATGAGACTTTGCACACGTGCAATGCAGCTGGTGATACAAAAACCAGCACAAAGTAAACCCCCTCTGCCAGTGAGGCAGTAGCCATCTTGGTCCATCTTACCACACGTACCGGCCTCCCTCTTAATTTCTTAACACTGTATTTGGTCTTTGCAGAACCAGAAATTTAAAACAATCATGCGGCCCGATGATTAAACCAGCGGAGCTTCATAGAGACACTCAAACCATCAGACTTATGACGAATTTCTGGAACAATCAAGAATGAATTTTACAACAGCAGCTCCAGCTGATGGAGCTGCTAGTCTGCCGAAACACTGGCCTAAGATGAAGAAACTTTATATCCAACATCAGCACGTTAGCATTGATTCGTCGTTATTCATCAGTGTAACATGATGACAGGAGCATCAGCTCAAAGTGCCGCTGTTTCAAAGAGCAGCTTCACTAAGCAGCTGTTGTGACTGTGGCCGTTAAAAGATTTTAAGGGAAAAGGGGAATTTCCAAGCAGCTAAGAGTTTAGTGGGGTAACAGAATATGTTTTAGCTCTCAAAAGCTCCAATCTAAAAATATCAAGGTTAGAAAATAGTCCGAGCCCCTGCTGGGTAAGTGTGTGTTTGGATATGTGTGCACAGGGATGCGTGCTTAGACAAGCAGTCACAGAAAGGTCATTTCAGGAATGCGAGAGACTCACCAGTGGGTTCCTGAAGAATTCATATTTGGCATAGTTCTTCCTGAAGAGGAATTTACTGTCGCTGCACATGGAGGCCTGAACCTGAACCACCAGCTCGTGGTCCTCCAGACATCTCTCTGCATGAAGGCACACAGATGGACAGTGTCAGTCACCACAGTTGTGTTATCTTAGGGTTGTTTCCTCTGAGATAGCAACTGATGAAAACCTTGTCTTTAAGCATACACCAAAAAAAAAAAAAAAAAGTACATTTATTTTTAGGGACTATGGATCTTCTTCCCCTTTTTTCACTTCATCAATGTTTAATGCTTGTTTTAAGATTTACTTTTTACCAGAGAAACTTTTTCCATGCAAGGTAGTTTATAAAAAGAAGGAGCCGACAATGTTTGATATTCTAGGAAGCAAGTTATAGAAAAAAAAACAAAACAGTAAAACTTGGCATGCCCCTTGTATATTGAAGTATACAAGTTATTTTAAACTCTCTCTAACTAATCACCATGTGAATTACTCAGTAAAAAATAAATAAATAAGAGCCGACTTGATTTAGCTCTGAAAATTTCCATCTCCAAGTTGGACAAGCTGTGTTTTTTTTCCCTGAATCTGCTGCTATATTTAACAGTACGGCCCCCGGTTACAGCATTGCAATACAATGACACAGCAAGAAAAATAGCCCTCTTCCCAAAGAGACAAGCGAGGGAAGTGAGAGGTTAAATGAGGAGGGGCTGTGAAAAAGAAGAAGACGACAGCACCGTGAGGCGGGGAGGGAGGAGATGAAGGTGGAAAGAAGTGGTGTAAGATGGAGAAAAGGGGGAGACAGAGGATGAGGAAGAAAGAGTAGGAGGATGGAGAAGGGGGGGAGGGGGGGGCATTGCAGGAAGATGATGTCATGAATTTAGGCTGATTGCTGAGAGCAGCAAAGTCATAAGCAAAGTACAAACCACAGACAAATACACAAATACACATTAGGAAACTCACAAAGTTCTAACCTGCTCAAGGTGCACCACAGAGGCCTGATCACTTTGTGTGTGTGTGTGTGTGTGTGTGTGTGTGTGTGTTCTCCTCTTTCTTGAAGTTAAGGGCGTATGATCTCAGAGCAAGGCAGATTAGAAACCGATAGTGTCAGGATGTTCCAGGTAAGCATAAACATGCAGACACAGACACACACGGCTGCACCCAGGATTCTCCAACCTATATTAACTTATAAGTAATGTATTATTAAAAAAAACTAAACTAAACAAACAAGAGAAACCCCACACACTCACTTGCATATATACTTGTACTTATATATATTGGTGAAACTGTGGTCGCCGGTTTTTTTTGTTTGTTTTTTGTTGCTAAAAACAGTACTATGGCTGCACTTCAGGGGTGGAACTGTCTGGGCTGTGTGCGTGTGTGTGTGTGTGTGTGTGTGTGTGTGTGTGTGTGTGTGTGTGTGTGTGTGTGTGTGTGTGTGTGTGT
>JAOXYM010000018.1:7269725-7281327 GCA_028567055.1 Leptatherina wallacei
GTGTGTGTGTGTGTGTGTGTGTGTGTGTGTGTGTGTGTGTGCATGCATCTGTGCGTACAAGTGTTCTGGCTACAACCAGGGGAATTTCCTGTGGACGGTTAAGGAAAGATTGATTGGTTAGGAAGGCTAGGGGCTCGTCCGACAGAGACCTGCGATTGGCTCTTCGCTGCTCTGGTATGACGCTTTTAGTCCATGCCCCTCCAAACCCCACTCCTCCCTCCCCTTCTGTCTCTTTCTTTCTCCTCCCTTCATCTGTCCCTCACTTTTTTTTTTTTTCCTGTCCCTCCCTCTCTTCACCTCACATTCCATCTCTCCAGTGCACTTTTTTTTTTCCCCAAAAACGCAGATCAAGCAGGAAAGCACAAAGCCGTCCTTTGACTCTAAAAATACGACTCGAGAGTAGGAAAGCCTCACAGAGGACAAAGACTGCCCTAGAGAAAGAAAAAAAAGAATGAATAAAGCTTCAAAGGGAGTCACAGTAAAAGTGAAGAGGCAAAGCACGAGTCTTGTGTTTTTCTTATTCCGCCCTCCCTCTCTCTCCTCTCAACCCAGACCCCCCCCTCGAACAAATTATTAGGGAGGGGAGCAGCATTGTAAGTACAACATGGAAAAATGTTTAATCCCGCAACTACCACACCTCCTTCTGGCTCGTACTGGCGTACACACAACTGCGCCACGCTAAAGTGAGCATATACACAGGGCATACACACGAGTGTGTCCTCTTGTGCAGACACAAAAAAAGGAATGATACGTGTAAAAAACCCTGCAGACAGGGTTAATTCTGCATAACCCAGTTTGCAAACCTTTAAACCTGCAGGCTTATATTTAACTTCATGACCGAATTTCATGGTGCATGCATAAAGACGAGAGGTCATGCTCACTGCTCTTTTTTGGAATATATTGCAGATAATGAGACTAATTTTTATTCTGGCTTCTCAAGTAGAAAGTTATTCACCTTTTATACTCTGCTACATCACTGCATACACATACAGAAGCAAAAAGGTGCACACAAGTAGATTTGATGATCATGCTTGTAAAAAGATAAGTTAATTTTTTTTTAAAACATTACAGAGGTCTATGTATGCTGGGATACACCCATCCATGTTCTTACCAAGGCCAAGGATGGGGTGGTGCTCCACCAGAACCCAGGCATTGTCATCCAGACAGTGGCTCTTGTACACCAGCAGCTGACACACATCCCTCGCAGTCATGTCCACCGGGATCTCCACCACTTTGCCGGCCCCATCCTCGCTCCACACCTTCACTATCTGAAGACACACACAGGATTGACGTACATAAGAGGAGAAAAGGTACTGTTCTCACAAAGTCCAAGGCATGGTGCGCTCCGAGTTGCTCCCAGGAATTTTAATATCCTGAGAAAAACGGAGATAATAATCATTTAATAAAAAAACAAAAACCAATCGGCGACTGCGTTTACCTCCATGACCAGGTGCTTGGTCAAGTCTGCCCTTTTTAAAAGACCTGGTCACATTATTCTGTCACTGGAACATGAAAGGTACTTTAAAAAAAAAAAAAAAAAAAAAAAAAAGAAAAGAAGAAGAAAGATGACGTCCAGGAAACGTTGGCCTGCCCCTGCACTTTCAGTTCAGCCCTTTTGTCCACAGCACAGGCAAACTTACTCAAACGCACATCCGCCATGACGCATCTGAACCCAAAATGACACCTTCTCTGTCACATGCAGCGACATCCATGTTCGCAAAAGTGGAAAAAGACATGTCCACGCTTTGGACGTGAGAATTAAAACTGCGCATTTACACGTGTTGCATTTTGCCATTAAAAATGTGAGCGCAGGGAGCAGTGAGCGGGTAGGGTTCAAAGCTGGAGGACCTCCCATTGTTGCGCCATTTTGAACCCATCCCAGCCAAGTGCCCACAGCGACATCTAAACCGGGTGTAATCTTGCGTTCGAGTGTGTTGCTGCACAGACAACCACAGACCAGCTGCTTGGCACTACTGTAAGAGGCAGATTCGCACACGCACACTCACACACTACAGAAAGCTCACTCTCACATGCAGCTCATTACGGAGACACAAATATAGAAGCACATGAAAATCAGAAAGTGTCTGCAACTCAGATTGTCTCCCAAACAGAAACGGTACGAGTGTGTGTGCACGTATTTGTGTGTGCACAGTCACACACCCACGTACTAAACATTTTCTGTCCGTAGTCGTCATTCTGGACAGAAAAAACAAAAGGGAAAAAAACTACACCAGGGAGCAACTGTTGAAAATCACATGAAACAAGACACAAAAAACTAGCGATGGCCGAGAGGCTGGAGAGGAGGGGAAGGGCATGGGAATTCAAGTCGGACAATGCGCCGCTAAGTGGAAACGAACACAAAAACATTAAAAATGAGACGGCAATGGTGTCCCAGAAAAGACAAAACATTGAAAGCGGCAACACGCCGACACGAAGACTCCCAGTGTGACGAGAAACAACGTCAAGGCACTTTTTTTTCTTTTCTTTTTTTGCCCCTGCAAAGCCCGAAGACTGCCTCCTCTCTTCCCACATGCCCCGGGAAAAAAAAAAAAAAAGGAAAAGTTAATCTATGACGCATGAGTTTTGTTTGCATTTTCCTCGGTATTTCTAGAACTTTTTTCAAACGGTCCTGATCACTCCAAACTGACAGCAACACACATGGACACACGCACACACCTCACGACAGACATCCGGAAAAAGAAACAAACACACACGCGTGCGCGTGCACACACACACACACGCAAGTCTCTTACCTCCACAGCCTGCAAGAGGCAACAGTCTGGAGAGCAGGATGGCATTTTCACACTGAGACGCTCTCCAGTGACACACAGGGACAGAGAGGGAGGGAGGAAATGGAGGAATAGAAGTCAGGAAGAGAGAGAGCGAGAGAGAGAGAGAGAGCGCAGGGGGGGAGGGAGGGAGGGAGGAAAGGAGGGACAGATTGGCGATACCGATGCGAGAGAGGTAACAGGGAAGGGGTGGGGGGGGTGGGGTGGGGAGGAGGAAGTGGCAGAGGAAGGACGAGAGTGAAGGAGAGACGGAGCAAACGAGAGACAGCCTGCCTCTTCTTTTCGTGCTGGCCAGCATAAAGGCTGAGCTGCGAGGAGTGGTATGAGCACTCTTCTTCCCCCTCCTCCTCCTCCTCTCACTGGATTAACCCAGTGTGGGATTTTTAAACGGTGAGCTGCTACCTGTCACGTACTTTATCGCCTCGCCAGGGTTACGTTTCATTCACCAGATCACCGTGCCAACCCAAAAGGAAAAAAAAAGAAATAAAATATTTCTGTCAGCTCCGATTAATGATGAGAAGTCACAGCTTTTCTCCAGAAAACACGCCCACAACTCCTCAAACAGACGATGAGCAAGAACAAGCTCAAACTACTGAAACACACACACACACACACACACACACACCGCTTATTCTTCTGCATCCTCTGACATTTTGTTTGAGCTGCCTGACGGTTTCAATTTCAGCCCCCTCCCTCCCTCGCTCTTATCCTCCTCCTCTTCCTCTTCCTCAGCTGTATGTGAAATACTGTGCGAGTGTGTTAGGACCATAGCAACATGTGTAATGCACACTGACGGCTTCGAGGTTTGCAAAAGCGGGGGGTGGGGGGGGGAATAAAACAAAAAAAGAAAACCGAGGAGTGATTCGATCTGGAACCGAACGGATCACGTGCCAGCCGTTTGGGCTTCGCTCAGGGGTTCAAGGGGAAAGCTAAGGAGGGTGGGATGGATGGAGTGAAGAAAGGGGTGGAGGGGTGGTTGCTCAGCAAATCTGCCTGGCCTTTAGAGGTAGGCAGAAAAAAAAAGAGAGAGAAAGAAGGGGGGAAAGGGAGGGCAGCAGAGGGGAATAGAGAAAGATCTATGGAGGAATGTCAGTAATGCAATACTGAGTCATAATCAGGCTCATGTGTAGTTCGCAGGCCGACCCAGCTGGCCCCTAATACAGTGTGCATGAGAGCTATGAAGCGCACGCACACACTCTCAAAAGAGGAAGACAAAATGTAAACTACGAAGACCAGCTCCAGAAGTTTTTTCTTGACTTTATGGCTCAACTTTTATTCCAGCCCAACGCTACAGCTCAGTAGCTGTCCATGCTCCTATCGAGTATATGCACCCATGTGTGTCATTACATGTACATGTATGAGATAAGATAATAATCTGCAAATATACATCATCAGAGGCAGATCTCTCTTTTTTCATGTGTATGCTTGCTTTTTCTTTTCTATATATTTGTGGATTCAAGTTTTTAGAAACCATCCTGAAATCTTTCCTGATGCATCTCCTTAGCAAGCTTCATCTTTATATGATGAAATCTTACTCACCTTGGCTTGTTCATCCCCCTCTGCCATCCCCTCCCCCACTTTCCTCTCTCCCACTCCAACACAGGAGGGTGAGGGGTGGAAATGTAAAGGGTTATTTGTCTCCTATGCTGCTTATAGCAACACACACACACACACACACACACACAAAGAGGGTTTGGAGTCACAACATATTGGGCTGAGAGGTCATGGATAGACACCTGCCTACACACACACACACACACACACAGGATTGGAGGGCAAACAATAATCTGCACCGGGGTCAGACCCACTTGACCAAGAGGTTTATGAGCCCCTAAACCTAATACATACACAAGCTAACACACACACACACACACAAACACACACACACACACGATCTGGTAGTTTTAAACCAGAGCCAGTCTCTTCCACAGTAATATGACCCGCAGAGTGTAAAAGCAGTCTTTACTCATAGTGGACAGGCCTGCACACTATCTGTTTTTTAGTGTATAAACAATGAGATCATCCAGATGGTGTCTTCTTTTTTTTTACCACCTTGAATCATTCTTAAAACACACACACTATATATAGACATTTACATCCACTTTATCAGGGACACCTGTTCAATTGCTTTAGCCTCCAGGATGCTGCATGATGTTGCAGCCGAGTTTCGTTTTAAAGAACCGGGTCACATCCTAGCAAGCAAATATAAAAACACATCGGCCGTTTTGAAAGCTGATTCAGCAAAGAACTTGCAATTGGACATTATTGGAGAAAGAGAAATCAAAAAGGGACTCATGCTCGGAGCAAAAACAGAACAACGCAAACAGTAACACACGCTGTTGGGATGTTGTGTAACTTTGTTTTCGTTCCGTGTGCAAGTTGTGCTGATCTGGCGACAAGGCTCCGGCATGATGATCCTTTGTGAAAAGTGACGATAATGAGGGATCTTTACGACTAATTAATTGTGGTATCTAATACTGCGATTTATTGTAAAGTCAAATAATGGTGATATCCCTACTTCTAGCAGGATAATGCACTATTTCACAAAGCTCAAATCATCTCCAACTGCTTTCTTAAACAAAACATTGAGTTCACTGTACTCCAATGGTCTCCACAGTCACCAGATTTTAGAGCATTTGAGCAACTTTGGGATGTGGTGGAATGGAAGATGTGTGATGCTATCATGTCAATATGGAGCAAAATCTCTGATGAATGTTTCCAACACCTTGTTGGACCTATGCCACCAAGAATTAAGGCAGTTCTGAAGGAAAATTGGGTCCAACCCGCTCCAGTAAAGCAGGTTGTACCGAATTAAGTGTGCAAGGCCACAATTTCTTGTATTTTGCTGAGATTCATGTTTCCTGTTAAGTTCGTTTAAACCCAACAGAGCACAGGCATAAAAAGGTAGCTTATGATCAGAACATTTTAGTGCCTCAGATTTTGGTAAATGAATGCTTGGGATAATGTGCACCATTTGTGGTGTTTTCGTGGTACACCTTAGAAGCACTGGGTTGGGCTTAAAATGGTTTGTTAGAACCTAATTATTTTTTATCCTAGACTAATTCTTAAAGCAGTATTTTGTTATGATAAATTAATTATCACAAAATATATTCGTGACTTAAATAATTTAATAAAAGGGTGCATTTTAAACTGCATGTTGGTTCGCTGTACGTTGGAGACTGCTGCAGTAGACCAACACACCCGCCGCTAATGTCAGGATTTGAATGTTGGTTGGTGGTGACATCCGTCCATATCTTTTACAGCATCATCCGTCTTTCATGTCCGTAAGCAGTCATCAGGTTTCATGCCAGACATAGCTGATTAGCTCTGCAGACAGTCCAAACTTAATTTCATCTCATTGGAGCGCCATCTCAAAAGCCTCCCTGAGTGGCTCGCCTCTGCACGACCCAACCCTGCCACGGCACGTTCTCACACACAGTTGCTATATCCATGACTTCAGAGGAGATTACATTCCCTAACCTTCAACATAAGTACTGCTTTACCTCATCCTAACTTTACTACATTAGCTATCACCTTAAACTATAATGATTTGCATTTTAGGGACTTGATGTTTGCCCTCACGGGGAAGATTTGCCCAATGTCAGTGTTTCCTCTACATTCATTTAGGAGAGGTGGGCCGCCATTCCTAACGGCCAATTTAAACCGGGTGCATGTGCCACGCATTCCGTCTGCGCCGCGGTTTCGTTCAAACCTCCATGGCGCGCCAATTTACACCAGGCGCGTATCAGATGCAGAGCGCCCGCGATTGCAGTCCGGATAGCAAAACTCTTATTCTTGGGCAACTTTCGTCTCCTCTGGTATCCTTGCTACATTTAAAGAAAAAAGTAATTTATATATATATATATATTTAAATAGCTGAAGCAAAAATCAAACTCTGTGGATTTTTTATCATTTAGATTTTACGTTGTATCATTTAGGTTTTAAAAACAGAAAAAAAAAAAAAAACACCACAGTTATTTTGTTTTCGCGATTTCGTTTTTTGAAACATAAAAACCCAAGAACGAACCATACACGGATTCCAGGGACAGAAATTGATCTTAATATTTGTCGGATTTCCGTGACCCAGAAGTTGCTGCAGATCCCCTTGCTGCAAACTTGCATCTTGTCTTTAAAGCCGCTTTGCTCAGTTTCTTTAGGTGTTTCTGGTCCGCATCTGTCTCTCTCAGCATCAAGTCACCATAACACGCACATACACCAGACATTATGTCCATGTTAACACAGGAAGCATAACGTGCTGCAGCAGATTAATTAGACCTACAAGTGCAGACGAAGAGCTTCTCTGGAATCAAACGCTTTACTTTTTTGGATGCTCATGTTTAGAATATAAAGTACAGTTGATATGATTTGTAGGGGGCATGTATTGCTTTGGGGTAATGATCACTTGATTGATAATTTGTTTTCATGTTTTATTTGGTTGTTATGGTGATGTGGCACATGGGTCACATGGATGCAGTCAGTGACAGGTTGAACTGTCAAAAGGGATTACCTGTCAGTCACACGATTTGAGTGGTCGCTTTGAGTGGTCACATGACTAGAAAAGCGCTATACAAGTACAGTCCATTTACCATTTACGGTGGTTTTGCCAGAGCGAGGGTTGGGTTTCCGTGATTTTTGTTAACCGCTATGCTTAAGTGCACTACCAAATGACATGTGGTCATCTTCAAGTTTAATAAGTTGAACGCTGCATCCTGCCCTTTGCATTATGCCTGTGAACTACAATCACTTATAATAAACAGAAAAATTTATCAAATCAAATTGCACCATTCAGGAAGCTGACTGCGTGTCAACAGGCCAAACTTGTCATCTGCCTCTCCGGTGGAACTGTGGAAGTCGCTATGATTTATTAGTGATTTATCAAATAAACCCCAATTTCCATTTCATTTTTCGTGACTGAATTATTCAATTGCTGTCAGCGCTGCTTATTAGGCTATTTCAAGCCTTTAGGACAGCTGTGTGACGTTTTGTTTATCAGCTGTTTTTCCATGACAGATCCACCAGGTCAGGCAAACCATAGTCTAATGAAGTCAGAATAGACAGACAAACACAAAGAGGGATTAAGGAGGCAAAAGAATTCAGAAAGCGGGTCAAGATCCCCATCACAGCGATGAGATGACGCTTCTAAGGAAGTGCTCAAACAAATGCGTAAGGCTACATTTACAAAAGACGATTAAATTATTCGGCCCTGCGACAGACTGGCGACCTGTACAGGGTGTACTCTGCCTCTCGCCTGATACTTGCTGGGATAGGCTCCAGCCCACCCGCGACCCTGCATGGATTAAGCAGTACAGAAAATGGATGGATTAAATTATTCTTTTTGAGAAAGAAGTGTCGTAAGAGAAAATTGCACTATGTATTATGATGTATTTCTGATACAATTAATAATAAAAACAGTAGCCTATTGAGCAGTTAAGTAGGTCACAGCCATGAAAATAAATGGAAATGGGACTTTGTTTAATAAATTGCCAATAAATCATCAGTTTATGGACTCAGTAGGCTACTGTTTAGAATTAAAACATTGTGTCATATAGCATTATAATAAAATGCTTCTCTTACGACACTTCTTTCTCAAAAAAGATAATCTAATCTTCTTTCTTAGATTATTTTGTCTGTCCTGTACCCCAGAAGTGTCTGACTGCTGTAACGTGTCATTTATCAGCTTCTTATTTATGATGTGACAGATCCGTCAGGATGCCTCACCGCCCGAAGGTCTCTGTGTGAGATCATAAAAGCTTCATAATCCCCGTTGGAGTTCTCTACACGCTCTCTATTATGGCTACCCAGCCCCAACACTAACGCGTGAGCAACTGACAATCCCTTTTGCCAGTTCAACCTGTCGCCGATCGCATCCATGTGACCCGCGCGCCACAGCAGCATGACAACCGAATTAAACAAACCATCAATCCAATGATTATTACTCCAAAACAATATATTGAGCCCCTACAAATCATATCAACTGTACTTTATATTCTAAACATGAGCAGCCAAAACAGTAGAGCAGCAACATGCTACGTTTCTGATATCAGAGAAACTCTTCGTCTGCACATGTAGGTGCAATTAATCTGTTGGAGCACTACGTTTTGGATTTATAAAAGAATAATGGAAAAACAAGCTGATTATTTATATTTTGAATTTCGATTTTGAATTGAATATCAAAAGAACGAATGATACACGGACCCTTCTGTATATTTCCATTGTAAGAGCAACAATCAATAATGCCACTTTACTCTGTCCTTACAGGAATGTTTTGCTGCTTATGTTGTAAAAGTAAAAATTGTCAAGTGTCATTTGTTCCCAAGAGAGAAACTCAAACAATGCTGCAAATCTTTGTAATGCCAACACACGTTTATTAGCAGAAACATCTCCTGAGATTTTCTTTTCTACCTTTGCTGAATCCTTTTGTGGCAACAGATCAAATCATTTTAAAGCAATGCATTACCGTCGGTGTTGGAATATACTTGTGCACATCTAATGATGTGGCTAATTTTGCCATCATATCTTTGATGCATTGATGAAGCTTCTGCTTTCAGCTTTGGCCACATACAGTACATGCACCTTGTCTGATTGTAGCAGGTCAGCAGACCATTGCGTGCAGAAGCACATCAGCTGACTTCAAATGAGAGGGGAGGTAGTAGTTCTAAATAGAGAAAGTGTGACTTGAAAGCTTTTTTTCTTAAATTTATTTTCATGACATCACTACTGTAGATCAATCAACACTTAAAACTATTCCTTTGGAAGCTTTACTAACACTTCTTTAAAAGCACTTTCAACATTAACATCGAGTGCACAGTACAATATTTAATTTACAAAAACCCTCTCAAGTTATTTCCAAAAGCACCTAGCCGTTTCAAGCAAGACAGATTAACCGTGAAGAAACCTTTACAACATTATTTCCAGTCATGCATTAGGCATCAAAGACACAAGCTGCAGCTGAAGTCTGGAGTCTACCCAGGTTCAAGGCATTAAAACTTAAAAACAAAAACGCCACTGATTTTGTATGGGGCAACTATACATTTTTGAAAAAAAATTATGCATAAATTCTTCATTAATGGCACCAAGTAATTCTTCTGACAACAGTTTAAAAAGCAGATCATTGCACTTTCACCTTAACTCACTATAACTTATAGCTACAGTGAGTTAGACATTTACATATACTTAAGCTGAACTAAAATTCCAGAAAATTAGGTCATGGCTACAGTAGCTTCTGATAGACTCACTGACGTCATTTAAGTCAACCGGAGGCCCTGTGGATGTATTGTAAGGCCAACCATGAAACATTCAAACTAATTTCCTGTTTGCTTGACATCAAAAGAAATTGGACAAGACCTTGAGGGGGGAACTTATGATGGTCCTAAATGGGTCTTGTTCATAAACAACATGGGTCCAAGGAGTTATCATACCATAAGGGGAGGAGTCTCCTCAAACAACAGACAATAATTTATAAGTGGACTTGGGAGAAATGTCTTCTCGTCTCATGAAACAAAACATTATACTGCACAACCACCACTTTACAGCACTGTGGTGGCAGTATCATGCTGTGGGCATGCATTGCTGCAAGCAGAAAGTGAGTTTTCTAAATGGATGGTGACCTCTGGCATACAATATTTCTAAAAAAGACATTTTGAAAGCACAACTGAAAAGGCAAATAGATCATCAGTTAACATGGGACAAATGAACCAAAATTAATACTATACTGAATAGCTTGAGATGCTTGTCAAGCAAATATCTACTTATCTACTGTAGATCATATTCAATTATCAACAGTTTATTTAAGGTGCATGTATACTTCTGCTGGAGATGAGGTTGTGCTTTGAGCCAACAGCTGAGCGCGCCAAAAGTATGAATAGAAATACCCAAACATGTTAGCAATTCATGCTAACATTTGCAAAGTGGATGAAATAAGTTAAGCCAAAGTTGATGGATTGTGACACTAAAAAGTAAACATATATACTTCATGCTTTGAGGATAGTCTTTTTAAATTTTGTGGAAGTTCAATTAGTAATTATTTGAGTTCTGGACCAAAGTGGTGGACCAACATAAAATGGACCAACTGACCCATCCTTGCCTTAGCCATCTTTGTCATGCCTACAGCAAGACAAGTATGTCTAAAGACTGAATACTGCACCAAATATCATAATATGTTTTAACTTTTGTCAAATTTCACAAGCAGTAATTATTTCCAATCATCAGACCACAAAGTGAATAACAAACCATGAGAAACTGACTTTTTCACATCCCATCACATCCTTCCACAGGGGGTTCAGAGGTCAGAGTGATTTAAAAGAGCAGTAAACCCAAAGCTGGAAGAAGTTCAGTGTCTTGCTTAAAGTAACTTCAGCAGTGTGGAGGTTTGCCAACACAGGGCATGAGCCCAAGTCCTGCGCTTGCAACTGAAAGACAGTATCTTTAACCACTGGGGCTCCCTGCTGTCCCTGATGTTCGTAATGCTGTCTCTGGCCGCAAATAAAAGCAGGAGTTGCGTTACAGCCACGGTAATGGTGCCAAAGCAAATCTAATTGCCCAGTGATGACAAATGGGACCTGACCAAATCCTTGTGAAAGCTGGGGGAACATGGCTGAATTGATTGCTGCGAGACTGCCGCAACTTGCTCTGCAAATGGGCCTTATTAGAGTTAGTCATGAAATACAGACGTACTACTAGTACAGCTTTGTAGCAGCAGGCAAAGTCAATTTGTTTGGTAAAAAGATTTACCAAACAACTCTGCCAACTTATATACACAGTTTTACTGGTTCACAAGGTGTTCATCCCTTTAAAGAAGAATACAGCTTTGAAGA
>JAOXYM010000018.1:7334554-7349522 GCA_028567055.1 Leptatherina wallacei
TAGATAGATAGATAGATAGATAGATAGATAGATAGATAGATAGATAGATAGATAGATAGATACTTTATTGATCCCAGGGAAATTGAAAAAATTGTTAAAATGACAGTTTACTTCTCTACATCTCAGGGTAAACATGTTTCAGCTTTACACACACACACACACACACACACATATATATATATATACATATATATATATAAATTTATATAACTTTCAAAGACCTCATACATTTTATTATTTAATATTACATTTCAACTTTATGTAAATGCAGGTCTTGTAGGAGTATGTTTAGGTTACTGTATGATAGAAGTATTTTTTATTTATGTAAAGAATCCATTCTAAACAATGAAGTTAAGACATTGATTGAGGAATTGTGCTTCAGGTGCGACTACTTTCTCAAAAAGAATTCCATTAACATTTCCAGGATTAGATTACAGGACGGAAACTTTATTTCCTTTCCAGCTAATTTATGATATTAAAGTGACATAAGTATGTGCAGCAATTCTTTTAAACACTTTACCTCTATTAAATGTATATTTTAATATTGCATTACAGTATGTTTTATGGTCATTGCTTGACACTTTCAGATCTTTTACTTCCTGTCGGTTTCTTACCATATCCAAAACAAAGGAGAATGGACTTCGCCTTGGGAGGTGAGTCAGATAGCAGTCAAAAGCTCGCTTGTATTTCTCCCTTAAGGCGTTTCGCATCTGTGGGTCAGGCACAATATTTTCTGGAGAAAAACGGACTTGGTTTATATTGCCCAGAAAGAAAATGCTGTGAAGCATCTGTTGAGGAAAAAGGGATTTGAGCTGTCAAAACAAAACTAGACATAACCTTGATTAGAAGATTATTTGAAAAACTTTTAACTTAACTCACCTCGTCCACCAGGTGTTTACTCCCAGGAGTTTTATTACACCAGTCAATCATCTGGGTAATGATCTTAATGGCGTTTGTTATAAAACCTTCTTGCGATTTGAGAAATTCTTCTTTTCTAAATGAGAAAAAACAGTAACATACATAAATCATAGACCTCAAACACATCATCTATGCGCAGGATTGCAGATGTCTAGAACCAGCAGACTCACCTCCCTTTCTCATCAGCCTACATAATCGGTCAAAGAAAAGAAAAGAAGAACATTTTTACTAAGATCGAAATTATGAATTTAAAGCATAACCTATAAAACGGTGACAGAAATGTGCGACTCACCCTTGCTGCCATGATTGCTGCTAAGAAAACGAAACTAAAAGCGCTGAAAGTTTGCATAGACAACGCCTTAAACAAGTTGTCACGTGTTTTACAGTAAATCCCCGCAGACTGAACACTCAGTCAGCTTATCAAACTTATAACTCGTTTTATTATAGGCTAAACTACACCGTTTTATGGAAATATTTAAATATTGTTCTGGTTAAAACATTTTTCACGCTATTGCAAAAAAAAAAACAACATTACACAACAAACTAACTTTTGTGTAAAAGTCGCATTCAAGTTTAATGCATTTTTAATCTGGATAGCTGTAACTCCCTTTTTAATCAAATTAAAAATAGGATTCCCACTATTGCTGATAGGTAAAAGGAAACTTGTGACTGATATAACTATCAATGAAAATGAGAAAGCTTTGCAGACAATGCCGAAAAAGCTCCATTTAGATTGACTTACAGTCAAATTTTACTTGGGATCTTTTTTTTTTTTTTAAACACCTTTTTGTATGTACAAACAATGTCTGGATCAAAAAGAAGTGACAACAATGAAACAGAGTTTTATCCCTAAACCTGAAAAAGGTGCTGTTATTTGTTAGCTGGCATCTTATTACTCTTTTAAACACCGACTACAAACAGAAATAGAAAAGTTGTCTTAGATGATCTAAGAAACACAATCAAGCTTTTCTCACAAACCGACACACAACATATTCAGTTGTATCCTCTTGTGATATTTTTGTTACTGAACAAACCTGAATACAGATTAATGCTGTCTCTTGTTTTTTTATTTATAGTGTAATTGTTGATCATTTATTGCTGTAATTGTGGACAGTATTTGTAATTCTTTGTTAAGTCATGAACATTTTTGTTAAGAAAACAAAAGTTTGGTACATTGACAGATTTCATGATGATGTTTTATTGTTAGATATAACATCACAACATATTAAAGTTTGTCTTTGAGACGGTGTAAGAACAGATGCAAAATGGCAAATTTACAGGACTTCATTCAATACTACTAAATCATTGGGTTGAGACATGGTTTTGTTATTTAGCACCTTGGATGAAGTGACCAGTAAGTGTACCCTGCTTCCTTCAAGAAATTGAAATGAGTACATAAAAATGCTAGTAACTAAGTAAGAAACAACATTTGTGTGTCTTTATTCTAAGCACTTTATTGTGTCAATCTGAGTAAGTTTGATTAAAATATGGTTTAATTATAAATTCATTAAATGACAAGAAGAATTAAAGGCACCACTTCATGACTCAATCAGTGCTCTCTGTCACACAGCAACAGTTCACAGAAAGGCAAAGAAATCCAGTGGGCACAATTAAAATAGCATCATGTTCCACATGCAGCTTTGATATATTGATATAAGTTTGATACATGTTGATATTTGCATTAGAAACGAGCCAAAAGGGGAACATGCAGCAATAAGCTGCTCTGCTGAGTGTTTCAAAATTATGATGATTCATTTTGGGATGCACCAGCATCTGTAAAGAGGAAAAAAAGGTAATTATAATGAAGGTATTTAATGTTCAGCCACAACATAATTTGTCAAAACTTTGCATGAAAATTATGTTTTTGTATCTCATGAACACAATCCTAAAAAGCAGCTCTGACATACATATTCACCTATTTCTGTGACTTCAGATTTTCCAAGAATGTCGACTTTTTTGATCCTGCCAGTTTTTGATGATCTCGCTCCAAACTCTTCCACACAGCTCCCTTCTTCACCTCCGCCCAGTCCCCCTCAGTCTACACAGAAAAAGAAGACATGAGCTATGAAATGCTGCTTCCAGGAGGAATCCACTCAGTTCTCAGTAAATGAGAAACATCTCACCATATCTTCGAAGGCCTCTCCGTTATAGTAGCTCTTGGATGCTGGGTACTCCATTCCCTCATCAAACAGATTCTTCAGGCTGGAAGCCACCAAATGCAGCTCCTCTCCATCATAGGCATACACATTTTTGTCCTCACACGTCATCAGCACGAGCTGGTCACATGGGCACGATGTGCCTTTCACTATGCCTAAAACCACCATGTTTACAATATCGGGGAGGTAAAACTTCCCCCAACCGTTGACCTCGACCAGTTTCCCACTGTAAATAGTTTCATCAATCCCCATCAATTTAAAAAAAGCATCACGTGGGTTCTGTAGGTCGAAACGTTTGTATTTATGTGAGGACACAAACTCTGACACCTTTTCCAGGTACTGTTCACCTGCAACACAATCAGACAGGACAGAAAATATCAACATGCAACAAAGTGTGACAGGTTTGATATTTCATTTTGGGTACAGAAGTGTTGTTAACCTTCTGTTATCCCGCAATTCCCCAAATCCTGCATAACGAGCGGATCACGCACACTAGAAAATGTAAGAGGTCACAGAAATTAGAAATGGGGACAGTATTCATGTGAGGTTGTGATATATCTCCTCACATGGTCCATAAATGTGACATGGATCAACATCAAAATGCAAAATGACAGATTTTTTTTGTTTTTTCATCGGAGCCTCCATGAAAAGAAGGTAAAAAGGTCTCTGGTACAAACCTCGTGAATATAGAAACCGACATCCTGGCTCTTTGTCACCTACATAAAAACATTAACATGCTCAAAGCAATTTAAGAAACAGTTATCTTTTTAAACATGCACTTAATTTCCCTACTTTTCATTAAACAATCATTTTCAAGAAGTTTAATGACAAAGTTATACATATAAGAATAGCTACTGAGTGTATTGTGTCTCACATCCTATTGTGTTCCTTATAGATGAAGTCATTCATGTTTACAGATACACTTCACTGTGCTATAAGTTGCTAAAATTACATCTAAGTTATCTGCAGGCCTGAAAGCGACTGTTCTTAACCTAAATTTAAAAACTTCTTAAAATGGCATTTATAGGCTACAGGTTACTGTCTACTGTCATGGGGGACTCCAGATGTGAAAATGAAACCAACATGAACGTGACAAAGCATGCCTGCTGTTTTACATGAAAACGTAACAACAAAGACAGAATTACTCAACACATCAACAGGAATAAATTAACTAACTTTGTTTAAAAAGTTAACGTGAAAAACTGCGTCATTGACTGAGTTAAGCTAACGTTACACTACCTACCAGAGGTTTTTTCGGAGCCTGTTGTCAAAGCAAGATAAGTTCACACGGAACAGACGGTTCATAAGCCTCAAATAAGAAATAAGTTTAGCTGACTTTAGTTATCGTTAAGACCAATGACTGTAAAATAAAAGGTTAAGACACACAGTCACGGTGCGTCCTGTCACTCACTTTGTCGTCAGTTACAGCAGTTACGCTAGCCACTCCCCTCCGTGTTGCCTTCACGTACTTGTAAAATAATTGTTTATCCTGTTTCCTTTTACTGAAACTGTGCTGTGTACATCAAGAGTAATATCCTCCACTATCGTCCAATCCTCAGTTTAACTTGAGGTCACACTGGGATATGAAAAAAAAATCAAGGCCAAAGTAGTTTACAAATAAACTTTTTATTTGATAAAAACATTAAAAAAATAAAACATATTTCCAATTGTGTTGCACATGTTACATAAATGGGTCACAAAGTGTCCCATTATATATAGTCAAAATAAAAAAGGTTGCTGTCATATAATCATCAGGCATGAAGACCATGCAACCGTGGATTTCCTGAAGTCTGCAACCTGCTTTGGTCAAAATATCAAGGGAACATCTATAAAACAAGTGCAAACACCCGGAACAATAAATGCAAAAACAACACCTAATTCCTCATTTTCAAGAGAGACCCGTTTCAGATAAAGTTATAATAACAGAATAAAAATAAAAATGAAAATATCAGTCCCACCAACCCGGAAATATAAATACTAACAATCGTTCATTCCCACCACCATCAGCACTCTGAACAGTCAAAAATATGTTTAATGTGTGTTTTTATCTGGAGCCTGTCAAAGGCAAATTTTTGTCTCCTGTGACAGACAATGAAGCCTATCTCATCTTACAATTTGCCAGTGTGTACACAGGATGCTACAAACAGTAAGAACTTCAAAATTGGAACAAGTTCCTAGTGATGATTTTACAAAGACACTTGTAAATCTTTTAAAGTCTGCAAACAGAATGAGTCATTTGGAAGCTCTTTTCTAACATATTCCATGATGACAGAGCTGAAAAGGACAGTGCCATCTTCCTGAACTCGTTCGGGCTGATGAAACCTTATTGGTGTAATACCTTCATTGGCTGTCTGTTGATAACATCAAAGCAAAAGAAGAAAATAATTACAGTGCTGCAGCATTGCTCAGCAGATCTGTTTCTAACCTTAAACCATTTAATCCTATTAGACCTTTACAAATAAAACAATGAACCTAAATCAAAGTCTATTCGTGTACCTCTTCGGTGGGTGCAGAAATAATGTTTTTTACACTTTGTGGGATATAGAAATCCTCATTCCATTCAAAGTGAACCATTTTCAGCCAAGGCTTGAGATCTTTTAAAACACGCTCTTTAGCCTTCTGCCTGCCTTCTTCAGTTAACAAGTTGGAGTTTCTTTGTACTTGATGTTTAACCTGATTTTCCTTTTTGAGCAAGTTGCTTACACTTTCAACTTCAGCACAGTTACCATAAGCCCATCCCCTTGTGTCCTTTGTGCTCAAACCAAACAGATTCCCACACGATCTACAAGGTTCCATTGGTTCTCTACCACTGATGTTCAATGCTTGGCATGTGACGACATTCAAAGGTAGTTGGAAGGTTCCATCAAAGTACGACTCCTTCTTCTTATTGGGGCCGTAGGTGATCACTGCATCAGCTACATAATCGTCCCAGGTGTTGCTAAAACAGGAAGCAGCAACCACGATTTTTCCAGCAGGACGACCAAACGTGGACATGGAGACCCCGTAGTACCTGACTGAACTTGGAGTACGAGTGATGCACATGGTGCTGGAGAACAAAATCTTTGATTTTGCTTCGTCCATCAGCTCACGGACAAGATCTTGAAGTTTATCCCTTATCTCCTCTTCATTCTCTTGTCCGATTAGGTGGACAATCTGCAAGTAAATAATGACAAATAATAAGTTTATCTCTTAAAAATCTGTTATTGGCTCAGCTGTTGAAAACTCAACCAGGTGTACCCACCACAAAATCTGTACTTGGTTGAATTTATATAACTAAGAAATTAAAGTCATTCTCACATAGGGTAACCTTACATTTCAAAGGTGTCAATCTTCCTGGGTCCGTGTTTGAATAATGATTTAAAAAGGTGTCTTCCTGTCTGAATCAGAATAAAAACAAAAGCCACAGAAGCGGATGCGGAAGTAGGAAGTTCTCTACAAGCTGTGCCACATACTTCTACAGGGCTTTTCTTGCACTGAATATGGAGCGACAGATTTTTCAGATGAAAGGTTTAGCAAACAGCACAAATGTGATTGTATGTGACTGTCAGGGTTTTGTTGAGATCTGACAGTATTTACCTCAGTCTACTCTTCCCGGACACTTGTTGCACTGTTGTTTTTAAGTCTGTTTCTGCCTATAGACTCGCTTTTTGTCCTTTATCCAATTTGTTTTGGCCCCCATAATTTGGCTATCTAGTAAAAACTATCTACCTGTAAACAAACTTACACTTGTAAATAGTGTAACAATTACCCATTTAATTTGGGAAATATATTTAGTTAATATCTTCCCATGAAAAATAACAAACTTGAAAATGTCTTGAACAGCGATACTAGTTCCTACATCGAGCTCTCTAGTTGTGAAATGCAACAAACAGAGATGAATCAATCATCACAATATAAAGATAATTTAAATTGAAGGAGCAAACGTGTACAGTATAATAAGGAAGAAACATATTATCATGTAACACATTATAATCTCACCATGTCCAGCACACATGAAAATGGACTCCGTCGGGGTAGTTGAGAGGAATAGCGATTGAACGGCTCAGGGTGACAGTCAATCAAGTACTCGTATACATCATCATCATCATCTAAAAGGCTTTTTAGGGAACACGGTGGAAAGATGATGTGTCCCAAGAAAAAGATGCTGTGAAGAATCTGTGAAGTCCAATAACACAGAAAGTATATCATTTTCTGTGTTGTATAAGAAGTATCATTTACTCCAAATAGCAGTAAATGACAGCAGGATTTTTGTTTATTAGACATACCTCGTCTACTAACATTGAAGTGTCTTCTCGGGTCTGGTTACTCATTTCCAACATTTCACTAATAAGTAGGAAAGCATTCCTCCTGAAAGCATCTTCATCTTCCAGATATTCTCTAAAATAAATGATTTAAAGAGAATTAAAAAGCAAAAAACAAACTGTTTCAGTAAATCAATTCATAAATAAAGTTGACTTGACTTGACTTACACATTTTTATCTTCAGCAGCCTGATGAATGTTGGAATAAACACAAATAAAGAGTTGTTAAAGAAGTACATAATTCATGACATAAGCAATAGAATTAGAAATGCTGAAATGGTCTTCAAGATGTATTAAAAGATCATGAGAAAAAAACAGAGCACAGGAGCAGCTACTCACCATTGTAGATTCCCGGTAAATGAAACTGAGAGAACAATTTGCCCTTCCCTTTTAGTCAAAATAGATCTCTGCCGGTGATGTCCTTCAGGTGATGTTAACACAAAACACCAGTTAATGACAAAAAGTTTGATAGTTACTTTGAAATAAGAGCTCTATACAACTGACTTATTTAAAGTAAAACACATCCACAAAATGGACGGTGACAGACTTACTGTGTGTATAACAGCACAAGTTTGCTCTCGACTGAACAGATCAGGAAGTAATGACTCGAGTTCTGGGAGGTGTGGCGACTGAAACTCACGAAGAGCACACACAATTTGCCAGCTGCTCACATCCCGGATGAGTTTAGCTCTGAAATATGTTGTGCAACACAAGTACAAAGTAGAATGAAGCCACAAATATGAATGCAAAGTACAACAACTCTTAACAGGATTTTTTCCTTCAGAGAATGCGTGATAAGTGGGATTAAAGATGTTCAAAAACAGACTTATAGCTGCAGTTTAGTTAAAGAGGATCATCAACTCACACTTAGGTCCAAATATATTTGGACGCTGACACAAGTTTTGTTATTTTCGCTGTTTACCAAAACATGTTCAAGAAACAGTTATTAAATCAATACAGGCTTAAAGTGCAGAATTTGTAATTTGAGGGTTTGGAGGAGAGTTTTAGGAATTACCGCTCTTTAAAATGTAGCAGACTCTTTTTCAAAGGACCAAAAGTAATTGGACAGTTAACTTTAAAGCTATTTCGTGGGCTTTGTGGGTTGTTCCCTCATTTATACATCATCTATCACCAGGTAAAAGCTCTGGAGTTTATTCTAGGTGTGGTATTTGTATTCTGTTGCTGTGAACCAATAACATCCAGTCAAAGGAGTTTTCAATAGATGTGAAACAGAACATCCTTAGGCTGGAAAGCAATAGAAGAAATCCATTAGAGAGATGATAGACTAAATGGGAACTTAAAAAGGTCTGGATGTCCATGGAAGAGAACAGAGGTGGATGTTGTAGGATCCTCTTCATAGTGATGGAAAACACCTCCACAACATCCACCCAATTGAAGAACACTATTAAGTACTGTAGGTGTATCATTTCCCAGGTCTACCATAAAGAGAACACTTCATGAGGACCAATACAGAGGGTTCACCACAAGGTGCAAACCATTAATCTGCATCAAGAATAGAAAGTCCAGATTAGACTTTACCAAAAACCATCTTAAGAAGCCAGCTCAGTTATGGAACAGATTAAGCTAAAATCAGATGAACAGATGAAACTAAGGCAAAGAAGTGGAATATTCTGCCAGGGCTGAGTCTGACCATATATTTCACTTGCTTGAGAAAAAAAAGTCAAAAGTCAGAAAGACCCACAAACAGGCGACAACTGAAGATGGTTGCAGTAAAGGTGGAGCAACGGATCACAAAGAGGAAACCCAGTGTTCAGTGATGTTCATAGGTTCCAGACTTCAGGCAAGTATTCGAAAATAAACTTGTTTATGTTAATATCAATTGTCCAAATACTTTTGAGCCCCAGAAATGAAGAGATTTCATATGAAAGTGATTGCTAAGTGATTCCTAAATGCTTTATAGAATATTTTTGTTCAAGCCCTTGAATTAAACCTGAGGTCTGCACTTCAATTACATCTCAGTTGTTTCATTTAAAGCCCAATTTGGTGTCATGCAGAGCCCACATCATGACAATTGTGCTATTGTCCAAATATTTCTGGGCCTAACTGTACCTGGTTTCAACATCTAAAACATTGGTGCATAAAAAAATATAAGATCAATCAATTACTCAAAACTTTATTCATTAAGCACTTTTCATACAAATGAATGCAGCATAAAGTGCTTTACAAAATGAAAGAAAACCAGGAGAATAAAAGATTAGAAACACAGATACACCTGCGCACGCACACACATTTAAGAGCAATTAGATTATGGTTGTAGGGAAGTGCTATCTCACTCTCAGCACTTCATGGTGAGGAAACACTAGAGCAGGGGCATCCAGCCCCGGCCTCCGAGGGCCACAACCCTACAGGAGCCTTGTGCTCCCCCACTCAACACAACACGCCAAGATATATTGTATCTGACTGGGTAAAGGGTGGTACATGTGAACGTATGAAACCTTTTGAAAAGAAATATCTAGATTTCAGGAAACAATTAACTGTTTACTACAACTAAAGCAGTCTGTAGCTTTTACAAAATGGGCATCATTGCATCAACTGGTCTTCTTTGGCAAAGACATCGACCACTTCAGCCCGTTGCTGGGATACTCCAACACGTCCACCATCTTGGTCATGACAAGAGTTAGACGAATGCAAGTGAACAGTTGTTACATTTAAACTGGATAAAATATTAAGGGCCAGATTTACCAAGATCCCAATTTGCGTGTAGTAATTTGCACATGCAACCTAGAATTCTGCCTGTGGGGCTGAACCACGGTTTGCGGGTGATTCACTAAGATTGCTTGTGCAAATGTTAGCAGGTGCTATATAAATTAGGGTTTTGCATGTTTTGCAGTTTGCAGCGCGGAGAGTTTGGAGAGAAGAAAGTGCAAAATGAAATGGATCCAGTGAAGACGGAGATATTAGTGGAAGAGACAAAAATGGAAAAAATACATAATAAATAATAGAATAATATCCCTGCAGAGCCTCAAAAGTCGCTAGTTTATGAGGACATGGATAACGAGTTGCTGCCTTTGTGCCAAGATGGTCTGACATCTACTACGAGGTGCGTCTTCTGTGACACTGCAGTGAGGCGGGATATTTTCGGGCCACGGCTGCGCTGTATGTGGATCAACGATGGTCATTTATGTCCCGGCTAGAGGGATCAATGGTGGGGTACAGGTGGTGGTGGGGCTCTCGATACCAGCAAGTCTCGAGCGACTTGGAGAGAAGAGCGCACAGGAGGTAGAGGAAGGCTGCGCTGGAGCTCTCCTTCAGTCTGAGGAGAGGAGCGCACTGAGCATATCTAAGTTAAAAATGTGACACAAGCAAAAAGGGGAAAATTGAAAGACATAATTAAAGTCAGATTTAATAACCATTGAGCTAATCGGTGAATCTTCTGTTTCGTTTATTTAAACTCAGGTTGAATCATGGTGTTCCTCTGTTGTGTTGATTGTTATTTAATTTAAGTATGAAAACTAAATGCGCTGACTCCACCGATCATCAGAAAATAGTGTAAATCAGACTGATGCGCGTCTGCAATCCTGCATAACTGAGCTGTTTCCGCCCTCATCCACAAGGTGTAGCCAGTTTGCACCTGCTTTTCAAAAGTATTCAATATAGGCGCAGAAACAGCGACCGCACCTTTAGTAAATCAGCTGCAACATATTTCTGCGTATGCTGTCAAGTTTGCACATGTTTTAACACATGCAAACCTTTGATAGATCTGGCCCTAAGTGCTCCTAAATTTTGCAGCTGATTGGGGTTTTTTCAAAATTGAATTTAGGGAGAAAAAAGTTTAAAACTGGAACGTAACTTAATTTTTCAATAATACTCATTGATAGACGCTCACGGTTGTGTTAACAGTAAGTTGGATAAAATAATAGATGGGAAAAATACCGCGAAACGGAAAAGCAAAACCAGGTTCTACTCCAGATAAATGTGGTGGATTGCCCCTGTTTAACACTAAAAATGATGATTATTAAAATTCTCTGGTTTAAAAAGCCTCCCTACATAAAGTAGTAAAGCCTTATTTATTGTACATCATTTAACCCAAAAGTGAATCTATTTAACCATTTGTAAGAAAAATCCAATAGTATTAATAGTATTTGACAATATGAACAAACAGTGAAACAATTGGAAATAATAATAAACACATCTATAAAATTCTCCAATGTACAAATTCAAGCTTTATATTATATATATATAGTTTTTATATTACATCCATGTGAACACACATATATGTGTCTGATGACATGTTCATTTACTCGCTGATCAAAAATTGTGCATCTTCAGCTTTATTCTGTCACAGGTACATTCGGTCGGAATGGATCCTCACGTAGATCAGATCATCGTGGAAGATCTGAAAGAAAAGAGTAAAGCTTAATAGAGAATGTTTTACTGAGTATTTAAAAATGATCTTGATCTGAACCCTGGAAAACAGCCAGAACCCCTCCTTTCTCAACAGCCCCCATGATCCTGCAGATGCAGATGACTGAAAAATGAGGACTGCAAAAACCAGACATGACTCAGCTAAAGTGACACATTTTCATAGTAGACAGGAAGATAATTCAGCTGCTTTTTGTGATGAAAATATGACTGTAATGCTTGTAGATAAAATCTATTATAATCTTTATAATAACTTCAAATTATTTTAGTATGAATGTTGACTTTGCAGGACATGGTTTTAGATGACAGAAGGATACTTTTTTCACATTAATAGGTAAAATTTGGTTTGAGTAACTCTCCAAAGCTGGTATTTTCTCATTGTGTTAAAAAAAACACATTAATTGAGGCTTTCACACAGAAGGGCAGGTTTAATACGTGAGCCAATTGTTCCTCTTTTTTCCTGCTTTTTGCATCTGGTCTGCAAACACATTTAACTAGTAAATGGTGATGTACTTTGGGTTGTCACTAGTATCTTTGTCTCCACTGTAGAATGAGTCATGGTTGAGATATTTCTGGTATTTTCCAACACATTCTTTGTGCAGCCAGCCTTGAACATTTGGTACTGGTTAGTCTACTGGTGGTAAAAAAACAAATAAACAACAACATAGAATGGAATAGTATGCTACGATTACCAATAGACCTAAAAGCTATACAACACCATATACATGAAAAACAATAATCAATATTGCTGTTACATGTGATCGTGTGCATCTCATCAACATACCCTGGAAATGCTCTGCATTGGCTGTGTGGCTTCTAAGCTGCATCCAGATCACACTCCTACTTTGCAGTGATAAATTTGGGGCAGAGAGGACACCCAAACCCAGAAGTTCATTCGGATGTATCTGAAAAAGAAGTCAGCAGATCACTTACTAGTGAACATGGGTTTATGATACAACCTCACAGTCTGAACATTGATTATCTTTTACTGATCTAAAGGGCAAATGTAGATGGATACAGCTCTCTTCTGCATCCATGTCTTCATTTAAGTGCCCTACACTTTTTTTCCAGATTCACAGTTCGACAGTAGCAAGACTACAGGGCAGGAATTCAACCTTTTGTGATTGAGACCCTTTAAATTTGAATTATGTGCTTTACTGCCTTATGCAGTATTTAGACAATGTTGTTGAGGTGTTCAGTTTTAAATTATGAGCCCTCGTGGACCATGAGGTGTTCTAATACTGGCCTTTTAGTTGTCCTCAAAGTTCATACTAAAACTATGGCGAGGCCTTGTTTCACCATTATGGGCCCTGCCCGTGGAACGGCCTGCCTGAGAACCCCAGGGCTGCAGAGACTATTGAAAGAAAGTGTTCAAAACCTACATTTTGAGCTAACCTTTTGACAATTTTTTAATCACATTTAGTTATTCATTTTCAACTTTATTTGTTTTTACTGAATTGTGTATTTATTCAGTTGAATTACTACTTATTATTCTGCTTCTTCTACTTTGTTTTTATTCTTGACTTCCCCTGGGCTTTTCTTTACATTCAGGATGAGAAGTCCTCTCATGGTATTGTACCTTGTTTGGCTTCATACTGTCAGCTGCTAATATTTTGAGACATAGGACACACTGTGGTCCCTTATCATTACCCACCATTACCATTACTTGGTCATGACCAGGGCAAGTATGACTCGTCATGAGTACAAGCACAAAGTATCGGCCTGATACTATGTGCTTGTACCCATACTCTGTATTCATAAAAGTGTTCCAATACTACAGAACCCGACACCAATGTGGAAAAATTAGGGCTATCAAAATTAATGGAAAGAGATCAAACTGTGGAATTAACACGTGAATTTGTAAAGGCATTATCACATAAACAACAACAGTTATTACCCATGCCATTTGGCATTGTCTCGCCCAGAAATTTTTAGCATGTTACAGCGGTGAACATAAAAAAAACTTCATCCTCCTTTTTTTTAATGAAGATTCTGATCATTTTCAACCCTTACATTCAGAATTTTTATCCTTGAGTGTCCATAAAGTTACTACAGGTGCTATTTTAAAAATCGGAATCTGCCATCTCGCAAGAAAAGCTGATTTTAGCCCTGCTGGTACCTGGTTGCAGCTCTGGACATGATCTTGGCGGCTGATGAGGCGATGACCTCTGTGGTCATGGGTGGGGAGGCTCTCGATGTGGTCGATTCCCTTAGGATCCCTATGATATCATTTCCTCATCTGGCTCATCGGTGTCAAGACATATATACCTGTTTGTGATGTTATTTCTATAAACATATAGCTGTTTTGTCTGCTTAGAATGGGGTTGGGAGATGGACTTATGTGTGCTTAGTGTGTGAGAGACAGAAAGAAAGTGTGATTGTATGTGTGTGTTTCTTAAATTGTTCTAACTTGAATGTGTGGCTTGTGTTTTTAAAGTTGGCACAATGAGTGGAGTTGACTGGACAGTATAGGGAAAGAAACCCATTACCTCTAATCTATGTTTCACTGGGAGTAAAACTTATGCTGGATAATCGCTAAATTACTGATCTTGAATAGACTAAATTCAATCTCCTGTTACCATTCATTTGTTTTCTATACCACTCATTACAATTCAGGGTCGGGGGGGAGCTGGAACCTATCCCAGCATTTAGCAGCAGAGGTGTCAAAAGTATTCAAGTATAGGTAGTTGAGTTTTAAAAGACTTTTGTAAAAGTTAAAGTATCAACTCAAGCTTTTTACTCAAGTAAAAGCGTAAAAGAACTGGTTTCAAAACTACTTAACAGTATAAAAGTAAAAGTAATGCAAGGGGGGAAAATGCCATAAAGGACAAAAGCTTTAGCTGCGCCACAGGGTTCTACACTCTCCAAAAAACATAATGATTATAACTTTACATTCAAAAGTTTTATGTGAAAAAATGTGGAATGCTGCAGGCTACAGGATGCAATGGGCATCTGTGTACGCTACATATGTCTGCTATGTCCTCGCTGGACTGGGACGTGATTTCTGTCATGCGCAGATGCGATGGATTGTGTACAAACCAACAGTGCGCCAGAGTGGTATATGTTTCAACTTTTCATCCAACCACAATCAAATTCACTCTATCCGGATGCCGTGATTTATCTGGATAGGTTTTTACAAGTACCTTGGAGTTCAGCTGGACAACAGACTAGACTGGAAATGCAACACAGAGGCCATCTACAAGAAAGGACA
>JAOXYM010000018.1:7362033-7393122 GCA_028567055.1 Leptatherina wallacei
GATCGAGTCTTATCGAGTCTTTAGGCCGCGAGCGAAGGCGAGGCGTGCGTCAGCAGTTTACCGTGGAGAAAGAAGAGTTACAGGTTTAAACTGAATGCTACAAATGAAGTGTTTTACAACACTTTATGAACAAAGTCTGCAACTTTTTATAGTGTTTAATCAATATCTGGTGTTTCATTTTCAACCAAATGGATCAAACTGATATTTTCTCTATAAGTAACTTTTGTCAAATGTCAGACAAAATCCCCATCGTCTACACTAACTTACTGGGGTGTTGGCAGATGATTCAGACTAAGATATGAAACACTCCCCTCATAATGAAAGCATTTGCATGATTCAAAACAACTAAAGGAAGTGGTAGAAGCCACAGGAGTTCTTGTTACATACAACTAGTACTTACATGTTAGTCTTCGCTGAGCACTTCTCCATTCTGGATCTCTGTAACATAAAACGTTAGATTCACTGTTAAAAAAAAATTCACACACATACATACACACATACATACATACATACACATATATATATATATATTGAACTTGTTTGTGAAAACATCACTGTAATTTCATAAATTGTGTTAATAAAGCCTGCTTGACCAACTCAAATTTTTATAAAATATAACATGTTTCTTTTTTCCTATCATCTGTTTCTACTTCATACCAACAAAGAAGAAAAGCATGGTCAATAAAATAAATAAAAGTCAAATGGCCTCCACTGTATTCTCACTTCGTATTTGCGACTGTTTAAAAAAAAGTAAAATTAACAGTTAACAATCTGATTAATAAAAATACTAAAACAAAACTTAATTTAACTACAACCACAATAGATTACACTTCCTAATTATATTTCCTTTCAAAGTAGGCTACTGTATTTCTATTCGAGTTGTGACTAATGATCACGCGGTGTTCCTCCATTCTAGCCATTAGGTCTCATATTTGGCTTTTGTTCACTTTTTATTTGACGTTTATTAGCCTCGGAACCACTTAAAAATTCATCTTAAAATATATATATTTCTAATTATGTTAAATAGCATTATTCAGTGTTATTTATATAAATAACATCAAATAATGTTATTTATAGAAAAAAAAACTTTAGTTAAGAATTTAATGATAATTAATTTTGTCCCAGATTTACTATCATTTGTATTTACGGGGAAACTTAACGAATGTCTTAATCCATCTGTATTTCTTCTGTCTGTCTGTCTCTATTTAATATTTCCTTCATTGCCAGACACGCAAACAAGAAAACCACAGAGGACATTTCGCTCTGCGTTTCCTGAGTAAGATCGTTGACATCTTTTCCGGGTTTTTCCGCCTTTGTTCTTTTATGAAATAATCCCAAATATGAACATAACGATCACGTTTACTCTTATGATGATAATACTCATTCCTATAATTATTACCAACATAAGCAACACACCGAGTTACACATATTTACCGTAATTTGGGGTAATTTTAGTAATACGTTTTGATACCAACAACGACGGTGAAATAGAAACAAATGAGTTAAAATCATTTTAAATTAATCTTCAGTCATTAGCGCCTGTTAAATAAACACAAATAAAAAAAACAGCTAGTTACCAAAGCGGTGAAAGTTATCTCTCCCGTCTTCAGGCAAAGTTAAGATTTCCGCAGTCGTGTTTTCGGGTTAATTTCCACTTGCGCCACACCTATGTGCGGTGTTGCCTTCACTGACTGACAAAGTGTTGTATTCAGAGGGACTATATTTGAATCCGTGACGTATGTTGCCAACAGAAACCACCACGCCTTCCCAGTTTCATGACCTCCATTTATAGTTTGTTTTTTCAATTAAGTTTCATTCTAAAAAGTTTGGTAATTTCCAGTCTGAATAAGAATTTTTTTTTCTTTAAGATCCACGTTTAGCAGTTTATAATGGCAGTCGATCAGAAACCCGTTTTACCGATATTTTAAAGAGTCATTAAAAGCAACAAAGCAATTTGACGCAGAAGTTTTTATAAAGAAGCCCAGTGCTTGGCTTATATCTAGTCGACATTGTATGAATATTTCTTTAGCAAAATGGCCATTTTTTCCCCACATCATTAACATTTAGTCCTTTGATAAAGAATTTGATGTCATGTTTTCGAAGCAAAATCACTGCGCATGCGTATTGGGAAAGCGGAAGTCGTATCTGCGCCGAGCGGAAGCTGTAACGTCCTTTCTGCTCCCGGACTGCCATCATGGTGAGTCCGCCATGAGAACTGGAGATTTTTAAAGTCGAATATTTAGTTAGTTAAGTGACTACGAAACAACAAAGACCTCGTCTACCGCTAGCTTAATTATAAACGTACACGCTGTGGGTTTTTATAGAGTCATGTACGTCCTTATAGGGGGTTTCTGAAAAGTCAGTCTGTTATCGGGGAACTGGCCACACTACAACGTGGTCTATGAGGTGGTGTAGGCCGAAATCCAGCGAGTCTGTTACATCCTGGTGTCGTTAGCATGTCATCCTCCCAGTTTTTATATCTTCATCCTATAATTAGTTGTAATGTGTCTACAGGGCATTCTGCGTTAGAAACATGCTACATGACGTTAGCTTGTAGGTGCTAAATTAAGACCCGCTACAAGTTCCTCAGCCCCCAACATCGAGAGGCAAATGCTATACGTTTGCAATGAAATTGAGATTTTAAGTAGAGATTATATACCACAGTCAGCACAACACGGCCTATCTCCTTTTATTTAATTTTTTTATTGAATAATCTGATGTGTTCCTCTGTTCCAGGTGTTCACTCGTTTCGTTGAGATCGGCCGTGTTGCCTACATCTCTTTCGGACCCTACGCTGGCAAGCTGGTGGCCATTGTAGATGTTATTGACCAAAACAGGGTGAGTGGTCTTTAAAAATGTTTGGTTTGATCAGTGGTGGTCTCTGTTTTCTTTATGTAATGATAATGGCCGGGATTATGTAATTCCAGGCTCTTGTTGATGGTCCCTGCACAGGAGTGAGGAGGCAATCCATGCCCTTCAAGTGCATGCAGCTCACAGACTACGTCATCAAAGTACCTCACAGGTGAGTGTGCAAATGTCTGAAATGATCAGGATGCATTCATGACACGATTCCGTCAAAATCATCCTTATTTTATTTTTGATTGACAGAATTGTACATGGTGTCATTGCATCTTACATGGACACCTTCAGTGTCACTATGCTCCAAAACTGTGTATTAATACAGTTCAGCTGACTTAATTAAAGTTGTCATCTACAAACAGAGCAAATGTCATTATGATTCTAGTATCATGGTTGTTAGCAATTGGAATTAAATGTTTTTTCTGATCACGTATAAGGCTTGATAAAGATTGATAGATATGATTGTCACACATTGGTTAGATTTGTTGATTTGCTTCAGCATTGTGTAAATGTAGATGGTTATAATGGCTCCAGATTCAGGCTGCTGCAACTTTTTTTTTGAGTCAAGTGCTGTAATTGCTCTCGATCGACCCTCTGCGGGGAATTAAGGCAATTTGATTTACTAGTTGATTTAAGAAGTTTGTTCACCATTATGATAGTAAATGGAGTGTCAAAGTTTGTTAAGTTGGAGTTTGATATCTGTTCAGATTTTGTGGGTTCAATCCATTTAGAATAAAAACTGTTATACTGTGGTTCTCATCCATTCTGTAGGTATTGGATCAGTTTGATTAAGCTTTTTATTATTAAGAAGTCTGGCAGCCTTAGTGGAATGTGAGGGTTTTAAAGATAATGTGTACTGACAGGAAGCTCCAACAGCCTGACACATCAATAACTAAAGTCATCTTGTATTTCCTTCAATATGTTTATGTAGCTTAACATGAACAGGATGACAGCTAATTTATAAAGCTTTTGGCTGGCATGCTCTGGATTTACATGACATTTCATATAAAATGGGGTACAAATCATTTACCGTACAGATTTTTTTTACACTTTGTCTGAAGAGAATTATTGGAGTATATGGTATATATCATGATTAGATAAAGTTATTGACCATACGTGAACTGATCAGAGTTTGGAAATATTATATTGGCTGGCCCAGTTTGGCTTTTCAACATTTTGTTTCCACATGTTGCCACTGATTGTTAAACTTTATATTTAACATTGTACATCTGAACAATGTCCTCAAAGATGCAAATTCTTAGTACTCCGTGTGTGTCATGTTTCACAGTGCCCGCCAGAAGTTTGTGAGGAAAGCCTGGGAGAAAGCCCAAATCAACGAGAAGTGGTCAGAGAGCAACTGGGCCAAGAAGATTGAGGCAAAACAGAAGGTAAAGTCTTGGTCACACCTTCTGGTTGTCAACCAATTATATTTGTGTTTATGTATCTTTTATTTATTCCATGATGGACTTAACATTGAAGTTCCTAAAATGTTCTAAATTTAACACTATTTTTTGTATAAACTAGTATTAAATGTTGCAAGTTGTATGTAACATTGACTTTAGATTTATCTTTACTAAAGGTGTATTTTGTTCTTGACCAAACTAAAGAAGTAGCTTTGACATGAACTGAACTATGCATTTATGTAGTGTAGTTTTTGAAAGCCCTCTGTGTGCAGAGATGGTGTTTAATTTCCATGTCAAACACGCACACACATTTTGGTGCCTGTGTATGCATAAAAAGAAGTTTTGCTTCCCAAGATAGTAACAAATGGTCGGTATTTTATTTTCCCAACTTAAAACTGCAAAGTCATTTTTATTGCAGGTTTTCTTATAAATAAGTGCTTCTGATTGATCGCTTAACAGAAGAGAACTGATGATGTCTTGCAAATGTGATAATGGAATAAACCTTTTACATGTATAATAAATATTCAGCCAACATTCACTCAATTGTTAACCTACAGACTTTGTTACTAGCTGAACTACATGTAGATGGTTTTCTCCATCTTTTTAGTTGCACAAAAATGAAAAGAAAAAAAACTCACACAAGCCACAGCTCATTTCCATGACCGCATACAGAACTTGACTTGTTAAACAAAACATGAACCTCTCAGGTTGTATCACTAACTTTTTTTAACCTGATTATCTTTATAGAGGGCCAAGATGTCTGACTTTGACCGCTACAAGGTGATGAAGGCTAAGAGGATGGTAAGTGCAACAGAAAAGCCAATAATTTCTTTCAGAGGACTTGTTTATCCATTTATGCTTCAGATGACTTCAGCAGTTAATATTTCCACAGTAGTAATTAATGCACTTTTTTTTTTTCTTTGTGCAGAGAAACAAGATCATCAAGCATGAGGTGAAGAAGCTCCAGAAGGAAGCGGCTAAGAAATGAACAGTTTTCACAAAATAAATTTCCTCTTCAATCGGTCTTTGGTCTTCTGTGTCTTCATTATCCATACCGACATAACTTTCTGTAACTCAGTTGGGGATTTTCCTCATTTCTGGTGTCTCTTGTCATTGAACTTGGTGAATGGAGAAACTGTCAACAAGGTATTCAATTAAGAATGAATGGATAAAATGAGTGCTACAATAAACTCACAATAACATTGTTTACTAATCTAGTTTGTACTGAGAATTGCTTTTTAGTAGCACACGTTACCACAGTAACACCTTTGAGACTTATTCAGAGTTAATGAAAATCTATGAAATTATCTTTGTCTCTTAGCTGCACGTTTGGAGCTGTATTGGCAGAAGAGACAGAACGAGCTGAATGTTATTAGTTTCATCTAAAAATGAAACGACCGCTTCTTTTATGGTTTTCTCAAAACATTTTTGCCATTAAATCAGACAAAAAGCATCAACTAACCTCTAAAATATCTACGTAACATCATTTTCCAATGAGCACAATATCTAGTTTTGTCTGTAGATGACTTAAGTTGATTAAAAATTTAAAGATTTAAAAATAAGAAATTGATGCAAACTTTGGAGCATCTTCATATGTTTCATTTGATTGGGCAGTATTTGCTGTGGTCTGTCTATTTAGACAGATATTATCCACTAGATGGCGGTCTTAGCTAATTATGCAGCTGTTATCCCTTTGTTGGAAAACAAAATGACAGGTTTTACACAGACCCAGAGAGGTGTGCATGTCAAAACCCTCTGTATGCAAAGCTGTTACGTTTGCAGAGTACATATGAAATGTACAATCATGATTTTCTCAAAACAGAAAAAGAATAATGGTCAGCTTAAAGGATGTGAATCAAAAAGATTTAAAAGAATGCCTTCAGCTTTGTTCTGATTGGGAAAAGCCATCTTGATGGAAGATGGTACCAGCCAAACAGGTTCCTCTTCAAATCTCAGAGCAGAGCTGGTAAATATTGCATAACAGCACACTTGAACATCGGCCAGGTGGTTTAGTGCAGAGAACAGGGACACAGAGCAATGCCAACACACACACACACACACCCTCTGTCCATACCACAACCAACAGCCTGAAAAACGTGGCTGAGAAGGGGGGAGTGTTGAGGCTTTTTTTTTCCTTTAAAGAAAAGGACAGACGCTCTTAATAAGCCATTGTTCTTGATTAGCCTGAAAAATCATTTGTTTTACTCTCACGCTCCTAAAATACATTTATAGTGGACCTTCACATATAAACACAGCTCAGGTGATAATAAATAAATAAATCAGTGTTGTTATCATGAACCTGAAAACACGCCGTTCTCTGAGCGTAGCTCTGACGTCAGAGATGCGCAGTGATCATGGAGCGTCATTCACAGACACCAGACCGGAAACGCTACACAATTTCCATTCAAAATACAAGAACAGTGTGAAACCTATAATCTATTAATCGATCTTTTTAATTAGTCTCGAGTGTTCTGCATAGAAATGGGAAATAAATAAGAATAAAACACTTTCCACAGATTCTTATTCTCTTGAAGAGGAAACAAAGCTACACATATCTCTTATTTGCTGATTTTTACCTCTACTTTCAAAATAGCACTATCTATCTTTCTGACCTTAAAATATGTTTGTGACTCATTTTGATGGCACATTGACATTATTTTGTACATTCCTGCACCTGTCATTACCAGCCTGAGAAACCACAATTCACAACCTTTTTTCTTCACTTTACAGCAGCATTATGTTTTACAGTATTATGTCACATACTGGCTGTTTTGAACACGCACTGTGGCTGATTCATCATAGAAGGACCTGAAGATGATATGATTGGAAGATGCAAGAAAAAGAAAGAGAGAAAGGGACAGCTCAAGAGATGAGACAAGAATCAATATCAGACTGACTTCTCTGAGCCGGAGAGAGCTCGGAGAAGAGACCGGAAGCAAGATGGATGCTGAATTAGCCATAGTTTGAGAATGACTGAGAAAATTTGCCAAAGATCAGGATAGAGGTTTTAACCCCATCCCTCCTTACAGACCTGAAGGTTGGAGTGGGCCCCCACACCCCCTCAGCCATCAACATCAGCATCCGCTTTTCTCAGGGCTGTGCACTAAGCCCCCTGCTCCTTATACATAACAATGCTCCAACCCATCACACTAGCACCGTTGTCAAATTTGAAGATGGCTGTGGTGGGGCTGACAGCATAATACATAGTAAACAACCTGCTCCTGAACATTACTAAAACCAAGGAGATCGTTGTGAATTTCAGGAAAAAAGAAATGGACATGCAGCCACTATTCATCAATGGAGCCTTTTCTGAGTCCTCAGGCACCCCCAAGAATAGACAATAAATTTCAAAGAAATATTTATTGTAAACTGACTTTTACATAGGTAAACTTCTATATGTTGTTCTATGTGTTAACATTTTATGAAGAGGATGGAAAAGTCATAAAAACCACCAGATGTGACAGTGGTGTAAAGTTAATTAGCCGGTATGCAGGAGGAACACTGGTTTGGCTCAAAAGAAGCATTTCTCTTTATCCATGAAGTTTCAAACGTTAGTGCCGTGGTGATTGAGACCATGCAATGCAGGATCTTCCATAGTATAAATCAACGATAAAAGAATATAGCTATTGTTTGCTTTTACAAACTGTGCTTTACTTTAGCTGAACCTTGTTTCTCGAAATCTAGATTTTTTTTTAAATGTCTAATTTACATGTGCCACCCTTTTCCCAGTCCTTGGCCCTTGCCGACCCAACCATCAAAATGTTCTAGATCTGCCCCTGATAGAGTAGGTTTAGAGCAGGTCAAGATCATGCACAACCCCCAAATGTAGCTATTTAAGAATAAGACATATAGCTGATAGAATAATCATGAGATTTATTCAAGATGATTTACTAAATACAAAGACGAAATAGTCACAAATGATCACAGTTCATCAAAACTGATGTTTTAGCTAATCAAGGCTCTTATTTCGAAAGCTCGCAGACCTTCTTCCGGTTACCTGTGTTTACTTGGCGCAGCTGATAGCGCCAGAGCGAGAGGCAAAGACAGAGTTGACAGTGTGACAGATTAACACGGGGACTGGGAATAATCTGCAGCCTGTTTTCTGCCAGCGTTTGGCGTGTTGAACTGAACGACGGATGTTTTTCAGCCTCGTGAAATTCAACACAAACCCCACGCACGCTCCCGCAGTTTGATATGGAACAGATCAGGACGCCTCGCGCTACTCTCCATTCCTCTAAGGTAAGTCGGACTCGTGTAGGGCATGCATGCGTGCAGGTTGGTGGTGTGGGCCCCCGTGTAATTGTGTGAAGTTGGCTTGGATATGTTAGATTTTTAGAAATATTTCTTGAAATGCATCACGCTACAGTTTCTGCCGGTGTGCTGTTGGCGCAGCCTGCTCCTCTCTGCGCCGTCATGTTATCGCGGATGCAGCCAGCAGGCATGTTGACAGCAGAGGGAGGCTGTGGGGGGGTCCCATATGGACAGTTGCACGATGCTGTGAAATAGCAACTGATACATTAAAGGATGGCCATTTAACAGCTTGAACTCAGAGGTTTCTCCATATTCCAGTTGCTGTTTTTAAAATGATTTTCATCATACAGATGATTTTGTCATCCATCTGTAACATGCAGTGTTTTTATGAGAATAAGTTTTACTGCTTTATGGAACGTTATTATAATACTGCAATAAGGCATAAACAAGATAATAATGTAGACTATGGGATAGTAGTGAATTGTGTCACTGGTCAATCCGTCAGTGAATTAATACAATTTAATATACAGTAAATTCTCTTGAGTTGTGAGATGATCAGACATAGGAGAGAGGGTTGAATGGCTGCCAAGTTTGTGTCCAAAGTGTTTGCCTGTGAACTAAACTGGGCATCTTTGCTACACTGATATCACAATCAAATATACCAGGAAACTGATTTGACCATTATCAGGTTCTTATCTCGAATATACCAAGCTATGACAGCAGAGCAGCTATTAAAACAGGTCCTTGACCTCATACGTGAGCTTTTATGCCTCTGCTTGTGCACACGCACTACTATCTCATAAATCAATACATAACCAGCTACCTCGAACAGTTATGCAAGCAGCATCAGAGCATGCATGACTGGTACACAAATGCTCCGTAAGGTTGTGTGTTCACAAAGACTGGAGAGAGGCTTGGCTTTGTAATTAAACTTGCCAACTTTCTTCTGAGCTTGTTATTTTATCCATCGCCTGCTTTAAACTGATCATGCGATTAGAAGCTCCTGCTTGAGGTAAATAAGAGGTCTAGATTTAGATGAGCAGATCAGCCAGTCATAGATGGTTACCAGGTTTGACTGAGGCCAAGTCAGCAACTCAGAGACGCACCAGCAGCAAGCACTGATCTCACCTGGCCTGGCCTGTCATCAGAGCTGTGTGTGTGTGTGCGCCTGTGTCCTTTCATCGCCTCAATTTCTGGAAACATCAACACCTACATGTTGTCACTGTCAAAGAGGCGAAGGGTTCAGCGGGGTTTATATTACGTTTGCGTCTCTGTGTGAGTCTGAGCTTCTGTGTGAGGAGAAAGAGGGACATGTCGGCCTCAGATAATAGGAATTATGACTCTTTTCTTACAAATACAGTTCTCTAACTTTGGATCCCACAAAAAGGTTTTGTGGCTTTCATAGTTTCATTTAAGCAACAACTTCCTGCAGATAAGAGATTCATTTAGTCTTTCTGTATGTATATAATTATGCTTATAGGTGTGCTCCCTGGCAACCGTTATTTAGTTGAGTGTCTTTGTAAAATCAGGTGCGAGGGCACACCCATGTGAGGATCACCTCCCAGGAATGTTCTTTGCCTGTACATTGTGTGTTTTGTGCCGTTGCTGTGCTCTTGGCACGCAGGTAGATTCCTGGAAGTGGAATGGCATCCCTCCCCTGCAGGCGTTGCTCCACAACCCTGATTGTGAAGCAACGTACTGTAAGACTGGAGCACACGGGTGAACAGAGTGGAGGGTCAGATGTGAACAAAGCAGCATTTGAGATGAATCACAATAGTGGTGTTTAGTCATCTATTTGGAACTAAACCCATTCAAATTGTATAACATAGTTAATGAAAAGATAAAAAAATAGCAGGCAGCCATTGAACAGACTATATGTGAAGTTTGAAGCTTGAATGTTAGATGAAATATATAAATGAAAGAAAATTACATGGTAAAAGTTTGTCAATCGATTAAATGTCTCAGTAATTTCAACAAGAGTAATGATGAGGAGTAGTTTTTTTTAAACTGCATTTCTTAGGTTTTAATTAATTATTCGAATAATCTTTAAAATTTCTTTTCCCCCCCCCCCCCCCCCCCCGCCCCCCGCCTCCAAATTGTTTACATTCAAACATTTGTTGTTTATCTAAGTAATGATTGTTTGACAGCTTTTTAGTGGGAATTGTCACACACTGAGTCTAGCTAACTAAACCTTAACCCTAACTAAAAATCTAAACCTGATATTTGTTTTTAACACATTTTTTTTCATTAAGGCTGTATTATACAAATTATATATTAGTATGATGCGTAAAATGTAAAATATTACTTAATTGTCAACGTTAGAGATGAAAAATGTAAAGAAAACGGCACAAACAAATATTTTGTTGGACTTTATAATAATAACCAAGGTTTGAATATTGATGCAGCAATGAGTTGTGGGACAGACTTGACTCTCATGAAGGATTGTCCTTTTCTTGCCATTTAGAGATTGAACAAACTCTTATCATCACTCTTATCATGGCTGCCACTTAAATGCTTCCAGGTCAAGCAAAAAATGGCTACTGAACTAGACCATAGCCCTGGGATAAACTAATATGGTAAAGCAAGAAACAGTTCCTCAGCTCTTAGATGTTTTAGCGTATGACTCTCCAGACAAGCCTAACCTTTGCCAGAGATACCAGTGTTATCATCATATAGCCCTGTAAAGAATAGTCATCAGGATATTTGTTCATATAAGTCATGTTTTGGGTTGTAAACTTTTATCTTTTTGGTTTCTTGTCTTAATTTATCTTTTCATACTGACAAAAGATGATGGGAAAGCTTTAATTTGACCATTTTAGGAATTATCTTATCGTGACACCTCAAAATATAAAATATCAGTATGTTAGCGTTCTACATGTCAGCTTCTCTTTACATGTACAACAAACATATTATCCACAACAACCAGAAGCTACAGGACTTGAGGATTTCTTCTAAAGTTCTTCATTGCAGAGTCAACAGCGTTATATTTTGAAATAAGTGTCATAGTTGAATTTTTCTCCCTTTTTTTTGTCTCTGTATTTTACCATTTTCTTTTCCAGATCATGACAAGATGGGTCTGAATTGAGCTGAACGCTTGCAGCACAGCAGGACCAGTAACCAGCAGGAGAACCAAGTATAAACGCCTGAAGCTACCGCAAGAAGTGACACGGCTAAGCCTGTAATCAACAGGAGTTCCACCACAAACTTCGCCTAACTTCAAGCTACTCAGGGGGGGGATGGAGAACTGACGACTGAAGACCATCAGGCGACAGAAGGTCGATCCTCTCACCTGCCTGCCAGCGGACATGGCGGGGTTCAAACGTCATCACGATGGGAAGATTGCTGGGCTGTACGACCTGGATAAGACACTTGGCCGTGGTCACTTTGCTGTAGTCAAACTGGCTCGTCACGTGTTTACCGGGGAAAAGGTATGCACAAGCGCAGTGTTTTGGTGCCAAGAACTGAATGTCTCCATAGTCAAATAACCAGTTTGAACACCCTTACTCTTGGAAACAGACATTTTATAGTTGTCTCTGGAGATGCCTCAAACGTGACTTGGCTAAATGCTTGTAATCCTTTTTGCTTGGTAGACATCTAAACAGTTTTAATGTCTACTAAAGTTAAATTTATGTTTCGTCTCTCTCCCAGGTTGCAGTAAAAGTGATAGACAAGACAAAGCTAGACCCAGTGGCACGGGGTCACCTTTTCCAGGAGGTACGATGCATGAAAATGGTGCAGCACCCCAATGTGGTGCGCCTTTACGAGGTCATCGACACAGCCACCAAGCTCTACCTCATCCTGGAGCTGGGCGACGGTGGAGACATGTACGACTGTATCATGAAGTACGAAGGAGGCCTCAGTGAAGAGGTGAGAGGGATGTGAGCAATAACATGAACTAAGAGCATACCAGCATTTCAACTGACAGTTAAATGTGGATATCTGCAGCCGTGCATGGTGGTTCTGTTATAACACAATCTGACCTTGGACTTGCCTCATGATAAGGAAAGCGAAAGGAATCAATAGGGGTGTAACATTAATACTGGTTACTCTGGGACAGGACTGGAATTGTTCTCCTGGGAACAAATTTGGGTGTATAACTTTTATGTATTTATAGTGAAGGAAAAAAGTTAGAGGAAAGCGTTGAAGGACAGTTCAAAGGTAGTTAGGAGCACATCAGTGCATTACGAATACAGATTACTTGAAGTTAATGAATCCCAGACACCAGGGGGTAAGTTTGTGACATTGAAAGATCCTATGTTGTAAGTCAAGGGAGGTAAATAAATACAATGTTCTCAAATCCTGCAATGTTAACAGGCTTTTTACTTAATTTTTAAGGTCAGATACTAGCACAGAGTGAAGTTTCCATTAACTTTGAATCTACTGTGAAATTAATTTGTATGCTCAACAGAAGAGTTGTGTAGTATGCATAACTGCCAATGTAGAGTTTTTAAGCACTGCATTAATCTTATTGATCTTAGACTCACCACGTATGCAGCTTTTTAATTCATCCTCTATCTAAAAGAAAAAAGATTAAACACATGTCTCTCTCCGACCCTGCTTTATCAAAGCCAACTTTCCTCTGATTGGCTGGCTTCCAAATGTCTGCAGCTGCACCTGTGCAGCCTGTACCTTGTTGGTATGCTCCTCCTCACACAGCACATATAGGCTACAGATTTCTCTGACTGGGTGACATTAACTTGGCAAGAAATTGTAAAAAAAAAAAAACTAACCTGAATATCCTGTACACAGAGTAACCTACAACTCATTTTTGGCTGACATTGATCTCTTTTACACATGTTTGATTAGTTATTTGAAACTTTTACTTTGTTTATGGAATAGCATCCTGAGCTAATGAGACTTGGTGATGGTTTAGCTTAGCTTAGGAAAATACTGAAAATAAGACTTACAGCTAGCCTAGTTCTGGATAAAGATGACAAAAAACACACCTATGAACATATCTAAACTACATAACATATTACATTTTAATCATGTTTGTTCTGTTAGTACAAAAACTGAACTCTTAATAACTTGTTTTGCTATGTTACCATCGAACCAGTCGTGCTAACTGTTTCCCACGGCAGAACGCCGACGCAGTTAACGTGTTCCCTTTATAGTTGCCATGACAAACTTAATAAGCTTGTTTACTATCAGTTATTTAGCAACTTTAAGCATTTATTTGATCTGTTATTCAAGAATATTCTTGTCTAAAATGTTTCTTATTTCTTGCTAGCTTACTAGCAACAGCATGATTGGTTTGCTGTTCACTTCTGGGTTGGCAGAAGCAGGTCCAGCGAGTATGCTGCCAAGTGACCATAGTGAATGACAAACTAATGATAGTAATAAAACTGACTGCTGCTTAATAGGCTACTATTTCTGTTTTTTTCTCCTCTCCAAGGTGGCCAAGTGTTATTTTGCCCAAATTGTCCACGCCATCTCCTACTGTCACCGGCTGCATGTAGTCCACAGGGACCTGAAGCCTGAAAACGTGGTGTTCTTCGAGAAGCAAGGTGTAGTCAAACTCACAGATTTTGGATTTAGCAACCGATTCCAGCCTGGGACAACACTAAACACCTCCTGCGGCTCGCTGGCCTACTCAGCTCCTGAAATACTGCTGGGGGACGAGTATGACGCTCCCGCTGTGGGTAAGTCTGGAAAACTGACAGATATTGGGTTCTGGGTCCCACAGTGGGAAGATGGCTATTCTATTTTGACTGAGGCTGCTCTTACAGCTTCATTTTCAGTCTGTCATGTGCGATCCCAGCAGCAGGGCATGGTAGGCTACATACAGTTCTGTCCTCATGTGCGCAGCAGTCTGGTTAACTGATGCTTTCACATTCACACGCTCTCATAGCTGATATGGCTTTGCATGATAGCTTTGACCATAATGTATGACCTCCAGTACTTTATGGGTGGACCCGGGAGACAATTTGGCACACTTGCAGTATTATCACCCAGCTGACGTAAGAAGATGAGCTGTTCAAAGTCCGGAACAAGCAAGAGTACCAGGCAGCATGGAAATAAGGTGATCTACAGCACTGCAGTCTTCCAGCTGCAGCAAATTCTTATCCTCAGTTTACTTTTACTGACAGACCTGGCCTTTTTGTATGTAGTAAAATCTGATATCAGATGGGGCTGAAATTGGTTTCCTCAGCCTCCTCAGCACTCTTTTCTTCTGTAATTGGAGCACACACACACAACCGAAGCAACCTCACCATCATTGTCTCCACCACCCCTCCATCTCTCTCAGAGATAGCAGTACTTAGATATCAAATTGAATTGTAATAGGGGAAAGAAAATCAAAACAGAAGCATGCAGATTGGGGAGGAGAAGAGAAGCATAAAAAAAGAAGAAGAGGAAAATCAGACAGAGCAAGAAAAGGAATCAGCAGTCCTTCTGTCTACCCAGAGGCCACTGCGTCAGAGCAATAGCGAGGAGAGGGGAGAAAATGCAGGGAGAGGGAACATTTTCAGTTTTTCTGACTGAGTGGATTTGCTGTGGTTATTTCCATCTGCCTGTCCTCGCTCTGTCTCCTTTGTGCCAGGCAGCTTCCATATTTTCAAAGTGAAGTAATCACTGTCCTGACTGCATGCAGGCTTTTGTATGATTGTGTGAGGTCGGTCCAAGCACATGTTTGTGGACGTTTTCAGTGCTTGTGTGCTTGTATTTTGTTCTCTGGAGCAATCGCACTGCCTCAGTGTTATTGTTCATTCAGCTGAGATGATGATGTTTTGATTGCTGGGATTATCTACCCAGCCGGGATGTAATATCGTGCGATTGTATCTGCAGTGCAGACTGATGTGGAGCAGGCTAAATGGAGGCCAGCCATCCCTGATGTTCGGGAATTGAGAGTTACCTGGCATGAGGTTACACCGTATACCTGCGGACAGGCTGTAGGGCGTGGAGGTTTTTCTGGTGGCGTGCCATGTGGCGGCCAGCCCAGTTTGTTGCAGAGATAAAGAGGCTGTCCTCTCTCAGCTATCTAAAGCTGAGCCTGTTTGGAATTTGTTGGTCTTTAAGGGAGTGCTGAAGATTGAGATGTAAATCAAGCCTTTAGGTAGCACAAAAGTCATTTAACAGAGCCCTGAACACTCCAAACTTTAAATTAATCTAAGAAAAAGAACTACATGTATTAAATGAAAGTATTTGGTTCTGTGATTCTGGCTGGAACTGGATTGAAGTGTTTTCATAATGAAAATGATCTCACTCTAATGACGATAGCCCATGTTAAACACCTATCTACACCTACTGATGAAAGTCAGCAGATATATTTAAAGTTTCTCTGATTTGCCAAACCGGTCAGGAGTGGGTGTTTCCACCGTGCTTCATGCCCTGTGATTTTATTTGGCCTGTTTTGTTTTTTGTATTGACTTGGCCTCAGATTTTCCTTGTATCCAGCCCCTATATTTACAGTCAATGATCCAGCCTCACAACTAAACAGGAATGCCTTTCAACAAAGGAGACTTAAGATTATGAAAGTCAACAGTGATTCTTTAACTATGTCTCACTCCTGTTGTGATGATCTTTTTTTTATCCTGCTTCTGCCCAGCGCAAGTTGTCTGTTTTATGGACATCATTGTACCAAAAACTGATAGAACTTCAGAGTCTTTTTTTTTGCTGGAACTGATCACAACTGATCACAACTCTTGACCTGAATGTAGTGTATTATGTTAAGTTCAGATTTCCATTATTACGATGTAATTTCTGTTTATCTGCTATTATTTGTCTAAGGATTATGTTGTTATTGTTGGCTGTGCCAGAATTCGCCCTTTTTATTCCATCCCTGATCTTGTACTTGTGATTTAACTGAACCTGCTGTTGCATGTTAACAAACATGTGATCTGTCTGTCGTGATAGAAATTTCTGCATCTGTATGATTGAAACAGAAAGATAGAATAAACTTGGGATGAGATTAAAGTGGTTTTGAAGGGAGGCCCAAAAATCTTAAACCTTATTCGGAGCTGATGATGATGGACAGTTTCGCTTTCTTTTCCTGTGTATATTCTTCAGAGTGTGGGCTGCTTTCTTTTGTCTTCAATACATAAAAGTCAAGAATAGATTTCCTCCTCTTCAATAAGCACATGCTGCATTTGGGAAATAATAATAGCGGTAACATATCCAGGGTACATGTGTAATGAATTTACACAAATAGATTTTTTTTTTTTTTTTAGCAAATCATGTTGCATAATGATGAATTGGACAGGATGCTGAGCTTGGCCCACTCAGCTGCAGGGTTAAGTATGTCAAGACACAAGGGAATGCTTCTAGGTTTTCTCAGGAAAGCAATCGTGTTGAAATACGACTTGCAAGGCGGCAGAAAAGGGGATGTTTACACTCCCAGCTGTCGCCACCAAGTAGCCGGTGTCGTCAGTGCGAGTGATGCGACCGTGTGAGTGACGTGAACAGCGTTATCCAGAGATGTGTCAGCCATCTGGTTTATAAATAAAGTTATCGAGGAAGGAAGTTTGGCGGGCGGCTGACGCAAGTGATGAAGGAGGGAAGGGTGGTGGTTGCCAGGATACGCTGGCGAGGGGGTAAAGCGGCGATGGGGGACTGCAGCAGCATTGCTCCCTCCATCAGCAGCATGAAACGCTGCTTCACAACCTCAGAGTAATAAATACTCAGCACACACAGTAAACCAACACATTTACTCTAACAGATTGAATTCTCCAGCTTGGCCTGGCAAACCGAAGTGATGCAAAGAAATCTTTAGTCACATCACCAGAGATGATGAGGATGGTAAATCCACTGGAGCTCTATTGATGTGCTTACACACAGTTATAAATGTGCACGTTTTGACAAGCTAATAATTGATACATGTGCTTTTCTGTCTCTGCAGAAAACAGTTTCCACAGTGGCTGCGCCGGCATTATTATTTGCAAACCTAAAGAAAAAGAAAAACACATTTTGCTTGATTAAACTATTATCTTTGCTAAGCAACAGCAGCAACCCCACAGCTTTAATGCTACGATGAATCAAATTAATGCACAGAACAAACAATGTCATTTATAGAGACAAACTCATCGCTGCTCTCCCTGCTGTTTCCTTCATCTCCACAGAGAGATGCATGTCTTAACTCCTGGTTTGGGTTTTTACAGCTCATCACTTTACGACAACATGAGCTTAAATCATGATCAGTCCACTCCTGGGCTTCATAGTTCTGCACAACTAAGCTAATCCTTGCTCTCAAATGTTTTTACTTTGCCAGCTTCTAATGTTGCATTTGCCAGGTTTTCTTCTGCTGACTTATTTATCTAAGTTATATTTGTGCAGGTGTCACTGCACAGGAAGAGAGTGCATCACCACCGCAGAGTCGGCTAACTCTTACTGAAAGTCTTCTGTAGTCAGATAGGGGCATCGATTTGCTTTTCTTGTAATCCTTCAAGCAGTTCTCGTGTAAAGTGCTTTTGATGCTCCAAACCTTATCTGGACCTTCATTGTTCCTGTTAATGGCCATTTCTTAATGACAGAATAAACTACCAGTAAATCCTTTGCTGTCTTCTTATAAACCCTCTCCTGCTTTATGAGCATCAATTGCTTTAATTTATCGAGCGATAAAGAGCAGATTAGCAGAGCCATTGGTTTTATGATAAGGCAGATATTTATAAAGCTTTCATATTCGGATCTGAATCAGTTGATCTTATTCTAACCTCACTATTTACAGCATTAGTAAACTTCTTCCTTCAGATCGTATTATCACATAAGTGTTGCATCAGTATTGTTTGTTCCATTGTTGCTAATGACCGAAAAGTCTATTGTTGTGGCTTAAAAATCCGACTCAGGTGAGAGTTGATGTGCCATTTACTTCCGTAATCTGATTAAAATGGAAGTTATTGGTTGGGATTATTTAAAAAAAGAGAATCCCATCTGTTAAGAGAAAGATGAGGCAGATATAAATAACTGGAACCTCACCCACACTCTTTAGAAACATAGCTGAATAGGAAGATATGGGGTTAGCTAGTACCCTCAGAACACATTTTACTTGATTTATTAGCACAAGCATTAAAGCTGGGTGATTTATTTTGTTCACACTGGTTCTTCAAAGCACAAATGATGCGCTGTAAGTCACTTTTGCTGAGGACAGGTCAAAACTCTGACTAATGGGACACCAAATGTGCTTTGTCTGTGTGTTCATAGCCAGTATATGAGTGCTGAATGTGTGTCAGTGGAGCATCCGGCTGACCAGGGCAGCAGTGAAAGCCCTGAGCTAGAATATGGTTCTTTTCGGACCAAAAGTACTGTTCCATTAAATTAGCATTTGTGTGAAGCTTTGAGGGATGAACACGTTAGCCCAGTTTCCTGGGAAGGCGCATTTTAAGCGGGAGTGCATGCGTGCGTTTTTATGTGCGGGCATGGCGCTGGCGGCAGGAAGCCGTGCCGTGCAGAGCCTCATCCTTGGTTAGACAGATGTGTCCTAAGCTTGCACATGTTTATGGAAATGGCCCTGATAGAATGTGATTCATGCTTCATTTGAACTTAGGCGGAGACAGCTCGTGCTTTTTTTTTTTTTTTTTTTTGAAAATGTAGGTCACTAAGCAGTGAGGACATTTGTGGTTCATTTTGTATAACAGTCATATTTTCCCCATTTTTGTGCAGTCATTTTTTTTCTTTTTCGACTTCTTGTTTGATCTGACAGTATTCTGTCTCTGCAGATATCTGGAGTCTGGGGGTTATCCTCTTCATGCTGGTCTGCGGTCAGCCCCCCTTTCAGGAGGCTAACGACAGCGAGACGCTCACTATGATCATGGACTGCAAATACACAGTGCCTCCGCACATCTCCCAAGCATGCAAAGAGTGAGTAATACCCAAGCACACAAACCCACACAGATGGACGGAGTACTCTGCAGGTGCTGCATATTTCATGTTTATAGATGTGTGAAGAAAAGAGAGCAAAGAGAGAGAGGGTGCGGTCTCCCTTCTGCTGCTCTTCGTTGTCCTGCTTTCCCTCAGTGCTGCAGTGAGCCGCTCCACCAGAGATGTGATGCTGCGTTAAGTGTATCTAATGCACCCTTCAAAATCGGCCCTCTATTTTTAACATTGTGGGGGTTTAACCACGCGTCGAAGCAGGGCAGGGACAAATATTTGCTGAATGCATTTTGAATGGCTGCAGCTCTAAGAACACTTATTGTGTTTGGTCATGACTTCATTAGCCCATGTTGACTTTCACACAATCCTACAAACACTGGCGCATGTCCGGGTTTGTTTGAAACCCGTATACAAGTCGATTTCCCATGCAACCTTGAGGAAGCAGCACTTCCCCCTGTTTGTGAGAACCATTTAAGCCAGTGAACATCTGCAAACAGTTCTGGATTTTATGGGGGGCTGATATGTTTAGCTTCATAATTAACTTTGCCCCTATCAGCAAAATCTGTAATTGTTGAGACAAAAACAAATACACTGCAAACAAAGGTTTAAGGCATTAAAAACTAACTGGTTTCAGCCATCACAACAGAGCCAGGGAAATAAAATGACACCTGCATTAGCTGTTTATTATTAGCAAATGCCTTCACAGTCACTGGCTCATTCATTAGCTGTGTGGCTACCAAATCCTTTTCAGCCACATGCATACAATGGCCATTATGATAATGCTATTTTCCTCCATTGTCACAGCCATTATTTCTGTTTATTGTTATTATTATAATATTGTATTTAGCTAAAAACACTATGTAGTTGCTAAATCAGAAATACATCTAAATGAACAAAGTTTTCATTTCTTTTAACATGAGTGGTAATCCTACTCATGACAAATATTTTTTATCTAGTTTATATACACAAGTGACCCAAAAAAATGTGAATTGTCAGACTTTGTTTTAAAGATGTCAATGATAAATGTTAAATAAGTCTAATTTATTTATTTAAAATGTCTGTGTTATTTATATGAGGCTAGAGAGCTTTCTTGGCATCTCTTAAATTCGCTCTACAGATTAATTATTGGATTAAAGTTTGGCTGGAGTTTGCAAAATGTTGGAATTGCCTTCTGCCTGTCTTTCTCTTGGAGGGTTGGAGTGCTTCCCAATGCATTATTTTATGCAGACTGTTGGATCTTTTTCTGCAGAATCTTAATATAGTCTCTTTTCCAAGAATCATCCAAGCTCTTCACAGATTGCCAGCAGGGCTATCTGGATGATTTTAATCGATTTTTGATACCAATATTTCAAAGCAGACATTTCAGTGGACAGTTAGTTGCGGTCTGTATGGAGCCCAGTCAAGAAGGACTCCATTTGAGCTAGCTTCACTTGGAAAGACGTGGAATGCTTTTGGTTACCTGTGATTTAATAAGATGAAAAAGAGTTGTTTGAGATCTGTTTTTGTTTGGCAAAAGAAAGGAAGAGAAATTATCCCAAAGAACGCCACAACAAGCAGGGTGATGGGAAAGTGATGCTTTGGGCGGAGAGGAAGGGAATCGTGAGAAAAGAGGACCAAAGTCAAATGTTTCGAATAAACCTTTCCTAGGGCAGAAGACGTTCTGACGGATGATGATTAGAAACCTGCAGCGAGTTTACAGCAACAGTATTAACATTTTGGGATAGGGCATCCAGAGTCCAGACCTGAATATGTGAAGAGAACTAAAAACCACTGTGACGATATGGAGGTTTTCCAATCTTAAACACCAGCAGATAACTGAGGAAATGTTCAAACTTGGGCTTAATAAGTTAAATCAGTCTTTATTTCTTTTTACATTTATCCCCATATTTTCTCTTCCTGATATGTATTCGCCCAATACAAAATGCATCTTTTATGATTTTGCCAGCTAATGAACACGATGTTCATCACCACAAATAAATGGGTTATCTATTTAGAATTTTCTTTGGCAATAACCAAATGTTTCTTAAGTTTGGCCTTGGTACTAATCTCCACTGTGACCCCTCCAGCTTAATAGGCCATATGCTCCAGAGGGACCCCAAGAAACGAGCGACCTTAGAGCAGATCGAGGGGCACCAATGGCTTCAAGGTGTTGACCCCTCCCCAGCCACCAAGCTGTCTACGCCTCTGGTGTCCCATCGCAGCTTGTCTGAGGAGGAGCACGGCTCCATCATCCAACGCTTGGTGTTGGGAGGCATTGCAGACAGGGACGCCGTTACTGAGTATGTGTCCTACTGTAGCACTCACAAACAAATTCATTAATCCTGAGCTGTTGTTATGTTAAACTCATGCTCAGGTTTGGTGCTAACCCACCATAGGTGTTGATATGTTAGTGGGATTAAAGCTGATACTATTACCATTATCTCAGGGCTCTGGAGTCAAACCAGTACAATCACATCACAGCCACCTATTTCCTGCTGGCGGAGAGGATGCTGAGGGAGAGGCAAGAAAAGGAGCAGCACAGCCAGACACGATCGCCCAGCCCCAGCAAGGCCCAGTTCAGGTAAACACACACCCTAACACACCACACACATTTTCACAAACGTTTCCTGAGACAAACAGATTGCTGCCTCTGCAATGCTGCATACTGTCAGTCTCTAGAAAGTAAGTCTGACATAAGATAGACAGACAAGGCCCTTTTGTTGAGCAGGGTATGAAGGACAGACTGAGAGGCTGCGGATCAGCAACCTGTCTGGGATGTTTTACTAGAAATATCTTCAAACATCGGGCAAAACAATTTCAAAATGCATTTCCTCCACTAAGAAAATCTAAGAAATTACTTGGGACAAGGTGTTGCTCTAAATTCAACCACTCAAGCTGATTTAAATATTACAAACCATTATAACTGTACAACTTTATCTTAATGCTTTTTTATAGAACAAACAGTATGTCTGTTTTTTCTTTTCATTTGCTGGCTAGGAGTTCTCATATATGTGCAGTAAATAAGCCACCATCATCCACCAGTTAGCATAGCTTAGTGTAAACGATGGCACCTAGCCTGCCATGTCTAGTTGAAGATATTGCTAACCATGTTAACTAAGCATTTTATTTACATACTTGATATTCTCTAACAGAGGAAATAATGTGTTTGCTTCTAAAATATGTTTAGTTTTCAATTTTTTTGCTAGGAGCTCTCATGTGTATACAATAAATGCTAGGCTACACCCAACAGTGAATTGGCATAGCTTAGTGTAGAGTGGACACAAAGGTTAGCACCTAACCCTACTATGTCCAGCTGAAAATATTGCGAACCATTGCTTAGCTTTTTATCTAAATGATGTGTATTCTCTAATAGAAGACATAGTATGCTTGTTTCTAAAATAGTCTGTCAGTTTTTTTCATTTTCTTGTAAGGAGTTGTCATGCCTCCGAGCAGTAAATGCTAAGCTACACCCAGGTATCATAGCTTAGTGTAAAACTAAACAAACATTAGCACCTAGCATGCCTATGAATAAAACATTACCAGCCATAACACCTGAAGCTTATTGTTCTACGTTTCTACATTCATGTTTTTGTATTAAGTAGTCAGTGAAAAACCAGATTCAGAATATTAAGCCTATCATCATTAAAGACTCAAAACATAGCAAAATGGCTACCCTGATTCAAATTGTGATTTCAGCTGAGGCTACATTGTATTTTTTTTTAGTATTATTTGTTTGGAATTTTTTACTTTTACTTTTATTTTTTATTATTATTACCATTATTTGATCACCATTACACTACAAATATGGTTTTAGTTGTTGAAATTTCCTGTTTCTCTATCTCCAATCTTTATGCTGTGCTGATCAGCAAATAATATTCTTATATTTAAAAGGGTATAAGTTATTTAATTTCTTTTGGAATGAACAAAAGCATAAAAGCCAACTTTCTTGTAATCTTTATTACCGTTCAACATTAACCTTTACATACACAGTACTCCTAATTGACTTAAAACCACTAATTATTATGCGTAATCCTTTACAGGCAATCTTGGCCCACTCGAGTGGATGTTCATCAGGATGTCAGTGATGGCCTAGGAGGTCCTGCTATGTCGCACCCAGGGGGGCCCCAATCCCCTGCCCGTAGTGCTGAGAGCCTCCACAAAGGTCCCAGACCCAAAACAGCTCTGCTGGACCTCAATCAGCGACAGGAGAACCACATTTCAGTTTCCAGTCAAGAGCAGTCTGCACGACAGAACCAGGAGAGGGGTCTAAGGCCTCTGGCAAAGCCCCACTCCAACCCGCTCAGGCTGGGTTCTCTGGCTTCAGTGGGCCCTTGCAAACCACGTAGTCCCAGCCTTTTTAGTGTGGAAGAGGATGAGGAAGAAGGGGCAGAGGACAAATGTTTGCCTCCCTCTATGCTGCCTACCCAAGTGGTACTTCGTTGCAAAACTGCCTCCTCATCATCATCTACATCTTCCAGTAATCGCATGACATCTCGTATGAGTGCCCCAGTTCTTAATCAGATCCATGAGGAAGATAAAGAGGATGAGGAAGAGGATGAGAGAAGAGAGTTGCATGGACTCGGTCCGCCTAAACCCAGCCTTAGCCTCAATCTGAACTCTAGAATACCTTCACCTTTAACAGTAATGTCATCACCTAAAGCTGCTGGTGTAACAGCACCGGTTGCCACTTTCACTCCCAGCTCAGAGACAAGTGATGAAGAGACAGAAAGTCACTTTAAATCTGACGTCTTAACGGTTGGTGGACCAGAGGATGAGAGAGAAGGGAGGGAAGATGATGTAGAAAACAGGGGGACAGGACAGGACAGTCCCTCCAACTGTGCTAGTCCAGGATCAGGGTCAGGCCAAAGTAAGGCCAAAGCAACCAGTGGACTAGTGGAAAGCCTGAAGCTGATGAGCCTATGCCTGAGCACACAGTTCCACAACCTGACTGGGGGAGGAGGAGTAGGGGGTGTTGGTGGTGGTAGCGGCGGTGTTGTTGGGGACACCCAGGACCGTCCCGTGTGGAGAATGTGCATGGGTGGCTCCACGGGTAGCTTGGATAAAGTCTCACTCCTGGGTGGCCCTTCACCCAGGGGCAACCTTTACCACCAGCCCCCGCTGGGAGACGCTTTGGCAGATCCGCTGTTGGATGGCCCCTGCTCGGCAACCTTGAGGCTAGGAGAGCTAGACCTGGCCAGGGAAAACCACAGGAACATGAAGAACCGTGTAATGCAGATGCCTCTGAACGAGAAAACTCTGTCTGTCAACATTCACCGAAGCCCCAAAGAGGGTCTTCTCTGCACCCCCACCCCACACAGCTGCTGCCAGGTCATATAGACCGTAGCTGTGTCATCTTGTGCACTTCCACACTCAAACTCTCATAGTCACACATCCTTTATTTCAGTTCTGTGAACACTGTCTCATGAGTTTACACTGTTTGTGCATTTGTTTCGTTTCAATTAACACTAAATGGTGGAAAGCTGGGGGAAAGTCCAAATGCCAAAATTGCACATTAAAAGACACAAAAAGTCTGAATGGGGGAGAGTTGGTGTAAGTACGTGAAGCACTTTGAGCAGATTAAACAGAACACTTGAGGAAGCATTTCACCATGTATTTGTATCAGAGACTTTATGAATAGAGGCAGATACTGGAGGTGCTTACAACCCTACTTCCATGCACTTATATTGTAAGTATGTGTTCACACCTGTATCACTCAAATAAGCTGATAAAAAAGGGAAAGTGGATGAGTTGTTAGTATCATGTTACATATCTTTTGTTCTACTCTGGTGTTTTTATTATCTTAGTTTTTAAATTATTTTTGAGACAATCGTTTAATCTTTTATTTTTTATCTGAATGAAAGATTTAAGTTATGACTGTTTTCATTCAAATGAGGACAAATACAGGGTGAAAACAGACAACTGCACTTGATGCATGATGGTGGCACACAAACTTTTGTAGTCCATCACTGTTTTATTTTTTTATCTTGAACATACTCTGCGGAAAGAAAAATGCACACTCGCTTGTCAAATCTCTGCTGATGGACAGCAGAGTTTGTAGATATGTGTATAGCTTAGCAGTACTCTGTACATGTAGTATTAACAGTAAATTCGTATTGCAGTAGAGACCTGAATGCTTATCCTTAGACACCATTATGCTTCATTACTACTGGATATTCAAGGTTTTGGTTGAACCCAGGGTTAAAGTGTTTGATGGTGTTAAAAGAACAGATTTTAAACCTCCGCTCAAAATGCAATGGCAGCTTTTTGAATTCAGAGTGGCCCCTCGATTCGTGTTCGGTGGAAATGAGATCAAACGCTGGGTAGAACCCAAACCATGTACGTCCCGTAGCTTTCCAGGATCACAGTAGCCACTGTTGTAGCGTATTCCAAGATGACAACTGAGGGGGTTTTAACAGAAAATGACAACACCACCCCCCTTTCAAGTGTTGGTCTGTGTAACTGGATTTGTGACCCACCCATAGTGGAATATATAACTTGACAGTGCATGTGTTTTGCTGTAGCAACCTTATTCCTAACCCACCGAGGTGAAACCACCTGTTGTATCAACCTAAGTAACAGATTCAAATGGTCACTTTACTGTAACCTCACAGCAATACCAGCGACTACAAAATGTAAAACAATGGATGTGCCATAAAATCTGTCTTGAGCATATTGTACTGTATGTATATGATAGAGATCTATTACAATAAAATGATGTGAATGAAGACGGGAGTCTGTTGAGTTTTCTCAAGTGAAACTGCTTTTTATTTGATCCTTTTTATGGGTTGGTGAGCAGGTCTACAGATCGCAGAGTGCCTGAAGGTTTGTGAACTCCTTGGCATTTTATGTAATTCTCTAAGTAGCTGTAATAGTGTGTAAAGCATGTAAGCCCTGAGGATAAGCAGTTAGGTGAAATTAGAGACGGGTTAAGATTAGGTGTGTGTGCGTTTTGTTTTATTTAAAGAGCGGGGATCTATCGGACCGTGTGGTTCACAACGTGTTTGTAGATGTCTATCGCAACAAAAAGATTACAGAGGATCTCAAAAAGGCAGCTTGGAGCTGATGAGCTGCGGGAGGTAAAACAGGCTTCCTTATATTTGAAAATGACCCCCAACCCCCCAGTTTACACCTCAAAGTATCTTCAGGGAATATATTGAACCCTACACAGCTACCTCAGTGACTGAGACTCAGGTTGTAGAGAGGTTGTCCTTCAGTTGGAGGGTTGCAGGTTCTGATAATCAAATTGCTTATTCTACATGTGGAAGAACCTTTGGGCAGGATACCAAACTTCACATTGCCCACCAATGTGTTCCCACCAGTCCAAGCAAATGTAATGCAAAGGAGCCTTAGCAAAAGTTTGGCTTCCAGCAATACACAGTTGGACAGATGGAATAGAAATGAAGCCTCTCCAAGTTTTTTATTGGAGTGGTTGCCCGACAAGTCCATTACTGCAACATCAAGATTTGTAGCTATCCTCGGGGTCACAGAGGAAATGGTTGCCATTTTTAATCAACTAAAGGTCACTCTTACAATGGCTAATTCAGTGATAATGACTACATCCGGAGAGTAGTGAACAACAGTGATGTTCATAACAAGCCCTGCAGGGTGAAAGACACTGGTCTTTAAAAGAACATTACTTCAATTAGCTAAAGATCACTGGGACAAACCAAAAGGCCATTGGAATGATGTATTGTGGAAAATGTGAGGATGATGTGTTTCTTTCTAAGTATGAGTGTCTCCCATCAAGTTGGTGGTACAAGCTTCCTCTGGCTTATCTGCCTCAAACATTCCTTTGTCCTTTTGTTCATTAAAGCCCTCAACAGCATATAAATGTGCATGCTGTTTCTGGTCCCTAATCACCGGAATAGATTGAATGACTGTAAACTATGTACAGGATTTACATACACAGGGTTTAAAAAAAGGGGTTTAATTTTCATAAGCAGAAGAACTCATATCAGATGTGAACCCCAAAAGTTAAGATTCAGAAATGAGCTTTTTCATGTTTTATATTAAACTTTTGAACTAAATGAGAAGATTTAGTTATTTAATTACATCAATGTTAAATATTTCTCCTTATAATCACAGATACATCTTATTTTACTTTTTATTTAATAAAAAAAAAAGAAAGAAGACTTTTTGACGATTTCATTGTTGCGCTACACTCACCGCCCACTTTATTAGGCACACATCTTCAATTACTTGTCAAGACAAATTGCTGATCAGTCAACTATAAGACCACAACTCAATGCATTTTGGCATTTAGACATGATCAAGATGACTTGCTGAAGTTTAAACTAAACATCAGAATGAATAAGAAAGGCAATCTAAGTTACTTTGAATTGTGGCATGGTTGTTGGCGCCAGACTGGCTGGTCTGAGCGTTTCAGAAACTGCTGATCTACTGGGATTTTCACACACAACCATAGAGAAATGCTTTGTTGATGTCAGAGAATGGGCAGACTGGTTCGAGATGATAGAAAACTATGATAACTATTGGTTACAACAAACGTACGCAGAATGCCATCTCTGAACGCGCAGCATGTCCAACCTTGAAGCAGATGGTCTACAGCAGCAGAAGACAACACCGGGTGTCTCTCCTGTCAGCTAAGAACAGAAAACTGAGGCTACAATTCACACAGACTCACCAGAACTGGACAATAGAAGATGGAAAAACGTTGCCTGGTCTGATGAGTCTCCATTTCAGCTGCAATATTTGGATGGATGGGTCAGAATTTGATGGAAATAACCTGAAAGCATGGATCCATCCTGCTTTGTTTCAATGGTTCAGGTTGTTGGTGGAGTAATGGTGTGGGGAATATATTCTTGGGACACTTTAGGCCCCTTTGTACTGATTGAGAATCGTTTAAAGGCCACAGCCTACATGAGTTTTGTTGCTGACCATGTCCATCCCTTTAAGACCACAGTGTACCATCTTCTGATGGCTACTTTCAGCAGGATAATGCACCATGTCACAAAACTCAAAATATCTCCAAATGGATTCTTGAACATGACAATGAGTTAACTGTACTCCAATGGCCTCTGTCACCAGATCTCAAACCAATATTTCACCTTCTGGATGTGGTGAAATGGAAGATTCTCATCATGGATGTGCAGCAACTGTGTGATGCTATCATGACAATATGGAGCAAAATCTCTGAAGATTGTCGAATCTATGCCATGAAGAATTAAAGCAGTTTGAAGACACAAGTGTTTACAACCCAGTGCTAGCAAAGGTTTACTTTGGGCCTCCTTCAAGGCATATTGTTGTCAGAATCAGAGGAGCATTATTCTTTTAAAGGTACAGACAAGAAGTTACAAAAACATACTAAGGGACAGTGTTTGTACCCCACCTGGGTATAACTGGAGCAACAAAGCATATACACCCTTTTTGCATCATTTCTGTTCTTTAAGTATATGAGGAAGCTGTTGTGTTTCAGTCGTGATGTTTTTATACAGCAGACAGAGTGATGTCAAAGGCAAAACTCCCTTAGGGACATCAAATTCTGTCTTGTCTTGACATTTTGAAAGTCAAGAAGAAGAGTTGATCCGCCATCATCCCAGAGATATATTTGTCTTGTATTATGGAGGAATGGGCTAAATCTTCCCCAAACTGAAGAACAAGAGTGATCAACAGGACATAATTGGGTAATATTTTGTCATATTTATTTAAAATATCTTTACTCAAGTTTTTACCTACTGGAGCAGTCAATCAAGATGGAAGAAAATAAGAGTTTATTGATAATGCATTGTCTGACTAGTACTGTTGAGGCCACTCTAACCTCTAATGATTGAAATTCTTTTTTTTTTTTTTTTTTGCTCCGTCCATGATTCATTGGCATTCATCAATGAGATTTGCCAATAAGTCCAACATGCATCTTTTTTGGGCTCCATGGAACCCAGAGAAAACAGACACATGAACAGGGAAAAGCTGCAAACTCCACAGACAAAGGCCTCAGTTGAGATTCAAACTAGTAACCTTCTTAATGTGCATCAGTGCAAACCACACTATGCTGCCTATTTAGCTTTTTTCCCCCCATCCCATGTACGCTAATTACATAAACACTTAATTTTCTATTATTTTCACGGACAGAATTGTCACACTCAGATATGTGTCATTTAACCGTTTCATTAATCTCTCATGCTCCACTTTCCACACATAATTACTCCAGCTAACAACTAACCTACATAAATGCATCCAATATAGACATCATTTTAATGCTTTGGGGTTTTTTGTGATAAAATGCCAAAAAACAAAAACAAACTGTCCCATTGTGTGTATATGTGTGTTTCCTTTTCCTGAACAGTCTCAATGCGTGTCTCTCAAATACTGCAGGGAGTTGTAATCTCTCGAACATCTGGGCTACTGTTCCACATCAGCCAGCTGGGAGGAAATCAGATCAGACCAGATGAGCTCCCGGGTTGTCGCGTGAACCTGCGTGACCCACACACACATGCTCGCATTCACACACATGATGCCAAGTGCAATCACGGCTCTAACCAAATAAGCATGGGTCACCGAGGCCACTTGGGAGAATAGACATAGAAAATGTGCAGGTGACACATTTGTCATGTGGGTTTCAAACAGTGAATGCATTACTAAGGACAGTGTGTCAGAGAGACGATATCATGTGTGCAGCAAGGCACGTGCTGGAATCAGATCCGGCCATCCGCCTACATCTGTCTCACAGAGGCAACAGAACAAAGCCACCTGATCTCACAGCATCATTCAGTGCAACCCTGGCTTTGTCATTTCAGTTATTTTGCAATGTTGAATATCACGCTTCTAAAACTGTCTATATATGGAAAGGTAAAAAGCAGATAACCCATGTATTAGTGTTATTAGTGTTTACATAGGCAGGAAGACACCATCAGCACTAACAGCAGCAGACAGGTTATCTGGTTCAGACATGTCAGTGTGCCTTAACAGTAGAAACTGGCATTTATTCTACTGGTACAAAACAGTGTAGATTCTTATCAAAACACAGTTTCAGATGACAATGTGAATATAGTTGCTCCTTTTGATGAACACCAGTAGCCTACAAGAATAAGTGGATCCCTTCAGTTTGAAATGTTCTCAGGAAGCAAACAGTGGAAAACACAATGAATACTCAGAACAGCAAGCAGCTTATAAATGAAGCATTTAGCAGCGAAAACACCAGCTATTAGGTATGTGAGAGGCATAAGAGGTATAAGAGGCCAAAATCACAACAAAAAGAGAATTCATTTTTAATTTACAATAATCCAGATGAATGCTAATTGTTCTGTTACTGCTGGGTTTGCTAATGAGTTTTCATACAATCTAATGAGTTTCTGCTGAGTTAGAAATTCATGATTAATTTGGGGGCTGTGTTAGGGTAAGGTTACTCCATTTAATGATTGTTTTCCCATACCGCACTACTTGTCACTTTCTGTCTCAAATATTAGCTAAGATCTGGTGATAAGCATGCTGGACGTTAGCATGTCAATGCTAGCAACTAGCATGATAGAGATGGGCGATACCAGTGTTTCCTGTCGATACCATACCATTAGTTTATGGTACTTTTTTCTACTCTTGCCCCTTAAAGGAAAATTATGGTTGTAGCTACAGTGTGCATTAATATCTTTATTGCAAGTGCAATATGTAAAATAAATAAAACTCAAGAACATCAATAAAGAAATGTTATTAAAACAATAATACATTATTCTGATAAGTAAATTAAACAAAAACAAGTTAAAAAAAATTTTTTAAACAATAAAATAATTCAACTACAGATTAATATGAGATTAATTACATTTATTAAATGGAACATAATATA
>JAOXYM010000018.1:7397187-7410945 GCA_028567055.1 Leptatherina wallacei
GGTAATTTTTCTGCAACTAAAGATTTCTATTATTTTTCATTTTTAAAAAAACAATAAAGGTTTCACAAATCAGAAACTGTATTTTCATGAATCTACATGCTGTGCAAGATATTTCAGTCCAGGTTAGGAGAGTCTACGGGTTGTAGCTTTTTAATAGGACCTGGTCTAACGTGGTCCAGATGCCAAGAAATTCAGTGGAATTGCCCTTTACACATACAGCGAACCGGAAGCTACGAACCGGAAGCTACCTTCTGCGCCAGAATGCAGTCACAACGTCTATGGTCACCGGCCCCATAAGAGGGCCCTTGTCTGATAGGCTGGCTGAGGTAACGTCTTTACGTCATTACATCTTACGTCTGACGTCTTTACGTCACGGAACATACCTCCTTCTGCCATAGACATAAATGTCTATGCCTTCTGCGACGTGGCAGTGAGTTTCCCAGCAACCCTCGTGCTTTCCAGGTCCTCACTGAACTGAGCCACTCAAACTTTACAGCTGCTCCACGCTGCTCTCGAGCTCTGAACTCCGGTTAAAACTGTCTGCAGTCGCGACCTGAGCGTGGGGGTGGGGTGTGGTGGGGTGGGGGCTGGAGCCTCTCCGGTGATCTCTGCTCATCATTTCGGGGTTTTGTCGGCAGTCTGAAGAGCTGAAAGGAAGCTAATTCCCACCGTCGCCATCTGGGCAACGTAACGAGTCTCGACTCCTGGAAAACCCCAAAATGGGCGACATGGAGGTGCTGAGAGGAGGAGCTGGAGCGTGGGGAGGGATTATTGACACTCTGCAAACTTCGTCCTGCTGCTTCCTGATCCAGGTCCAGACCCCCGATAGAGACCACCAGCTGCTGCTCCCTGAACACCTTCCACTATATGGCTCCATCCAAACGTTGGTCATGTGGAACCTGCTCATCCTCTCCGGGTTGACCTTTGCCTCCTCAGCCATCGTGGAAGGTAACAGAGACATTTATATTTACTTTATGTGTCCCGTGGAACTGATTGTTAATATAATATAAATGCAATAAAATGTAGCAATTTTTTGTTGCTTCAGAGGGAAAACTTTGACTGCTTTTTGCCATGTAAGGAATGTGAGGAATGTGGGGGATGGTCGTTACTACACAGGCAGTCAGTCAAGCATGGAGTAGAGGTGCACAGTTATTTTGACCTCTCTCCTTATCTCACTCGATTTAAGGAGTTTTATTTTACGTCATTTTTTTCTAAACTCTTGAGAAAAGTGTACTGTTGTCAAAGTTTTAAGTAAACTGTGTGTGTATATATATATATATATATATATATATATATATATATATATATATAATATATCCCCTAACTTTATAAAGTACATAAACAGGACATAAGAACATGCTATATGGGGTAAATGGGGATCTGTTTATAAAAAAGCTGTCTGATAAATAGCAAGGAAAGCCATTCTATACTTTAAAATCTATGTTCACAGCTGAAGCCAGAATGGAAATTTGCATGGTGACAGGCAGAAACTCAGAGGCCAAATTTAGCTCTGTCGATAGTTCAATAGTCAATAGTTTTGATGAAGAGAAAGAAATTACCAGCTTTAGAGGATTTTATGAATCAGAAACACTTTGCCTCTCTATCCCACTGATGCCACTGTTGAGATGCCCTCCCATGATTCTTAGCACACAAGTCTCAATGCCTCTTCATTCCTCCAGTGAGATGAAGAGAAGTCATCACACCAACAGCTTTTCCTGTGCTGTGTCTGTAGAGAATAACCAACCAGCTGGCAGGCCTGGGTCTGTTTAGCCTTTCCTGCTGCTCCCAGTCAGAATCTAAATGCTGTGATCATTAGAGTCTGTCGCTTTCTGTGTAATTTGGGAGCTGCAAGGTGCTGTGAAGTGCTCTCACTGCATAATAGCTGAGAGCATTTTGGGGTTCTTGGAAAATGACTGCTCAGATCTGTGGCATGATAATAAGTCCACTTCCCAAAAAGGTAGAAAAGAATCGAAATATTCCTTTTATTTAACATTTATTGCCGAGACTCCATTTCTGTTGGGTTTTTTTGTGCAAATGTCAGTCTAGTTGCAACCTTTGTGGGTAAAAATAAATCTCCGGACTGTAAATATCATCAGTCACTCACAAGCAAACTATAATTGCTCAGATCAGACAAAAAGGGCGTGGAGCTGCATGTGCATGATGCATACGTCTCATTACGCCGGGTGATTGTCACATGAGAAATGAACCGCTTCTTCTACGAGGTGAAGATACCCATCTTTAACAGATGTTTGACAAATGACTGGAGCTCATCCAGGACAGCCTTCTGAAGGAGTTTCACCATATTCATTCATGCAAAAGAAGAGTAAAAACTAATATATATGGGAAAAATCACCTTCCTCTCAGAGATATCAACTCATAAAACAAAGCTCGTGATGCTTTGGCAACACAGACTTGTACATAGATGCATGATTAAAGAAATACTAAGAGCTGATAGGCAACCGGCAGCAGAACAAATGTGTGTTTTTCTGTGCTCACACACCTTTTATGTGCAGTTATTTCAGGCCCTCAGGCTTTCAATAATATCCAAGCCCTGTATGAAAGCTCCTGTCACTTCTTTCATTTTCTTTCTTTTTTCATAATAAAAAGATTTCACCACCATGTGACTGAGTGGGTGACAGAGAGAGAGATGCAACAAATTAGTCTGCAGGATTATCAAGTGACTCTTATGGACGGAGGCCCAGACATTTTTCTTTCTTTTTTTTTTTGGTGCACGTTTTCAACCCGAAGAGGTCGCACACGTGGAGCTCCTCCTGAATGTTGCTCGCTGGCTTGACAAACAGCCAGCCAGCCATCGTCTTCAAGAAAAAAAATAACAACCCACAATTACCCCGTCCAACCACAGAATCACTTCCTGCAGGTCGGCAATCCAAAGGACTAGGTCTCCGTGGCTACCCTGTTGCCAGGAGACAGCTGGGGTGGGCTGCGTTGATGTTTCAGAAATGACAGAGATGGGCAGAGGTAACAGAGGAACTGTACTGGTAAAGGCCAAGATACACTGTACCCAGAAATAACACATCCCCGTCTTAACTTAGCTCAGAGAGTTCATTTGACTTCCACCATAGCACCAACTTTTTCCGTCTTCCTTTTACAGGGATTTCAAATAAATGGTCTTCTTGGTGCAAGGCAATGTGTGTTTCAAAACTTTATACATGCAGAGTATAAATCCTCACGTGTAAATCATTAGCGAAACAGGCTGTTTGAATATCAAAATAGTCCAAAACAAATCAGAATACCTTTAAAATGATACATTGATGGGAGAAACTGTTTTCTAATGGAAAAAACCTCTAGATTCCCTCCAAGTATGCCACACATATTTTAAAATTTGATCTGTTTGAGTGCCCCAATCTGCTATAATATACCAAAAAAGAAGTTAAAACTGTCTAAAAGGACAAACTTAAGAGAATCCAAGGTGCTGGTATTGATTTGTTTATTTTTTGCAGACTCATAAATGTGTTCCAGTGAGTTCTTTAAAACCATGCCGATGCCTCTTCAAACAGAAGGCCTATATTTAGTCCGGCACACATCTCTGACCCTATTCTGTCACTGCAGTTGTGACTTAGCTGTGATCCGAGTGGCGTACGGCTCTTAGAGCATCACTGTCCAGGTCTCCTGAGTAGGTCACTCAACTCAATATGCATGTGAGGGCACTTTGCTTTGCTTTGCACGCAGATTTGCTGTTGCCTTTCGGCAAAGTTGAGGAGAGGTAAATGCTGTATGCTGTATGCATGCTGTAAATGCTGTAAATGTGCTGCCATCTGCTGGACACGCTCACTCAGAGATTCTCAGAAGACGCATTTCATGGGAATCACAGCAGCCCTTTGTCCTGTTTACTTTTGCCCTGTATCTCAATGCGGGTGAGGGGCTATTAAAAGAACATTCTGTTTTCTAAAGTAACAAATTCCCCAAAAGAGAAAAGTTGCACCACAGTTAACTAACAAAAAAACAACAACCCAGAACAACAAAGACTCAATATCATGTTTATTTACAAAAATGTATTTATGTGAACTTGGAAATTTGTGGCAAAATCTAGAACGGAGCTTTAGGGAGTGTGGAACGATGAGTCAAGTGTCCCCAGTTAGTTTTAGGTCTCTCGTAAGAGTAAAGTGCATTATAAAGAGGCTTACTGCTGTGGTTGTGTAATGGTTTTTTTAATCCTGGCGTGTTTTCTCCGTCAGAGAAATCTCACTGCTTCCCTCCCTCTTCTTTGCTTTCCCTGGCGAGAATTTGAAGAACTGCCTGGTTGAAGTCCTCTGATTGGTCGGCGAACACGTAATGACCCGCTCCTCTAATCACCTGATGAGTACAAAGACGCAGAAACAGAAATTAGAAACTGATGCTTTGACAAAAGGCTGCAAGCTCCAAAGTTCAATGGTCACAGTGATGTTACAATCATGTGAAAAAGAAAGTAAGACTCTGATTCATAAAATGATTTAGGATTCTATGAATCAGGAGGATGCCCCAGTGAGGTCAACCTGAGGTCAGAATTAGCAATGACATCATATACATCTCAGACTCTACAGGCTTTAGTTAAAATGATCAAGGTAATCAAGTCAAAGTTTATTTCTACAGCACGTTTACAAACAACCCCAGTGGACCAAAGTGCTGCGCAAACTGGATGAGTATAAAAACACTAAACGATCTCTAAGACAGTAATAAATATGAGATCACATAAACATTTAAAAAATATAACAAATAAATGTGGGGGAAAAAACAGAGCTTGCATGAAAAAAACAATATATTCTAATCAACTCGGTCCACAAATCATGGAAAAGAAGTTAGATTAAAATCACTGAGGGTCTGAACTGCTCTGATGTAAAGACCTCTACTTTTTAGCCTTGATCTAGGAACATCCAAAAGTAGCTGAGAATTAAAAACAAGTATTCTGAACAGGATCCTGTAAGGGACCGGAAGCTGTTGTAAAGAGGCCGGGATGTAATCACGTTGCTTTTCCTCTGACAGAAGGCGGGCTGCAGGCATCCAACTGACACCTGATCAACACCAACATATAAAGAATTACAATAATCTACACTAGGAGAATCAAAACCATGAATTAGTCTCTCCAAAGGAACGCAACGCAGGCCTTCACCTGACTGTGGAGTCCTGACTGAAAGAGCTTGACTACTGAGCTGATCTGCTTGTAACAGTCAAAGATCATACCGAAGTTTCTTGCTCCTGGGTGGCAATAAGAAGGTGGTGGACCAAAGGCACTGTCATACCCATCTTCGAGGTTGGATTTTCTTTTTTATTATTCAAATGAAGGAAATTTAGCTCCATCCATGACTGTACATCTCTGAGACAGCTCAGCAGAGCCCGGATGGAAGGATGACTGTTTTAACCTCTTTTTGATGAGGAGGAAGCACCAATCCTAACATGCAGCATACCAAAATGACAGAGACCCTCAGCTAAAAGTCTCTTCCAAGTATTGCCACTAAAATGAACCAGACCCCCGAGCAATTATATAGGAATGTAACAAAAACCATGAGAACAGCACTGTCCACTTTAAAGTTTCTACTAATCTCTCCTCTTCATGCAAACCACACCAGCAAGGTGTCAGATGAAAGCAGAGACTCAGCTGATTACAAAGATGTCTGTCTCAACACTCTGGGAGTAAGCATCAAAAAGTAGCAAACAAAAGAATTCATATAATCATAAATCATGTCTTACTTTTGCTATTTTGTAGTCAGAAATTTTATTTTCCACCTAAAAAAAACTCTCTGGTAATGTGTTGTCCTATGGCTGCTTTTGTTTGGAAAGATTCGAGAAGGTCCTGGTAGTTTCCGTGACGATGAAGGGGGTTTTATAGTAAACTATATAAGCGATTCTGATGATGGATAGGTGTGTCAATAGTCAAAAATCCAAAGCTGAGATATTTACCTGCATAACATATCTATAAAACATCCATAAAACTGCTCAGGTTCACTTTTTTTAGCTTCTACTTTTGCACAGTTACTCATCAGATATTACTTTACTCATTCCTAGACGAACTGGGCTGCTATCCTCTGGTTTTCCCTGGAAGTAATGTGGTTTTCTTTTAGGAGGAGATAACCTTTTACATTTTTTACTGTGTTTAAGGTCAATTTACTACTGCACATTAACACATATCTTGAGTCTTTTATCTTTGATATCTTGACTTAGCTTTGTTTTGAGACCAATATCATGCATATAGCTGTGGAGATATACTTAATTTATTTTGGGGATGTCATTTCGGACAAGAGGAAGAAAAGTAGGCCTCATCAAGAAGAAGTTAATCAGAAGATATGTTTATAAATCATCTACAAAACAATGAAAAGATCTGTTGTGCTTTTAAAAATGGACCCAGGAGGAACTATATAACAAAAAAACAACAATCTGATGCTAACATCAAACCTACCGTGATTTCTACATCTGGTCTGTTTTTCTTGACGGCACATCCAGAATTGCTGTCGATGTTGGACCGAGATCCGTAAATAAAAGAGATGGGAATGTCGTCTCGAACCTGGCTGATCCGCTCCAGCATGGGCCTCTTAGCCCAGCCATAGGGAATGGTCATGTTCTTAAAGGCCGTCTCTCCACTGACACAAAGAGAGGAGTCATGTGGAAACTGATATGATGTCTTGAGAAAGAGCATATGTATTCATGTGGGGTTAGAAAAAGCTCACCACCTCGGAGTCTGGGCGTTCAGATGGTAGATGTAGTCGGACACGGTGTTATCATCGAAGACAGAGGAGTATTTCTGCTTGAAATCAGACCTGATGGTCTGGACCAGCGTTGGACCTGAGAGAGGGAGGAATTAGAAAACAGGTCAAGTTATCTCATAGTTGTTTTTTTTTTGATAAACAGGGATTTGCTATGAGAAATAACCTGGTAAGTGATAAGTTGTAGCTGAATAATCAACCAGTGTTGTCCAGGAAGTGGTAGGGGAAAAACATAGCAACATCCATTTAGAGTTTGAAAGCAACTTTTGTAAAGTAATTATATGTGTTTAAAGATATTGGGGAGAAAAAAATGATATGTATAATCTAAAAATGAAACCATGTAACTCCTGTTTGAAACCTTCTTTGGCTTTATTATCATTTTACTGAAAATGTTACACCTGGGAAAAACCTATCCAAGTGTGTCAACGGGCAAGTATGAGTGTGTATTTGTGTGTGTGCTGACCCAGAGGTCCAGCTAGCCTGAGCCCGGCCAGAGGGTTGAAAGGGCTCATGATGGCGCCCATGGCTCTGATCCACATTGGGATGGAGTAATGATTGGGGTTCTCTGGGCGTGCTGGGAATCCCCACGGCTCAACCAGCAGCAGATGTTTGACCCTGCGGACACAATCGTGCACAAAGCTGCTTAAAAATATTTAAAGATTCATATAATTCATACAAAACTATATTCAAATTGTTCGTGTTTATGTGCACTTTTTTCATACAGATGCAAGAGAGGAATGTTCCTAAAAATAAAGAGGGTGCGACTCAGTAGCACACTCTGCCCTCTTTGTTCAAGACATTTGAAAACAGCAATTAGCATTTCAGAAAGCTGTAACTAAAAAGTCTCTGAGGAGCAAAGTTGGCCAGAAGATCTGAAGTTTGTCAGCAAACATGTGAGAAGATTTCTCAACTGTGTGAAACCACTGTCCCTGAAATAAAAATGATACCGCATTAAGTTATTTCTCTATACAATGAATAATATAATAATATAACGATTTAAATAATTTGCAGGAATTTCCATGCAAATATGAGAAGGGTGCCAGGCTCAGCTGAACATCCATGACATCCATTTCATCAGATTACACCACATCAAAAGCTGAAATAACAACCTGAGCAAGAGAATTACTGTAGGAAAACCTTTATCAAGCACTACAATACACAATAACATTCACAACTGTCACTTAAAAGTTCAGCATGGAAAAAAAAGCAAGCCTTTTTTAACCTTATCCAGAGGCAGCATTGACTTCTCTGGGCTTGGATGCATCTGGGATAGACCATCGCAGTGCAAACTTGTTGAGACTAATCAGTATTCAAGATCTTTTTTTTAAATAAAGAAATGGATGCCATGTGCTCAGGACCAAGAATAAAAAGAACCATTCAGTTGGGATCAGCAACAAGTCTAAAAGCCAGGATCTGTGATGGTTTGGGGTTGTTTCAGCGCTCCATTACGCCTCTGTGACAGCAGCGTTCATCCAGAAAAGTTTACTGAGATTTTAAAGTAACACGTGTTGCCTTTAAGATCATATCTGTTCCAGGGACATCTGTGCATTTTTCAACAAGATAGAGCTAAACATTCTGCATGACATGACAAAGACGTGACTTCACCTCAGCAGTGAATGTGCGGAGGGTTTTGAAATGAAAAATGCAATGATGACAACCCTGAACTGTTGCACACTTTAGAAAGAGTTTGCAAAAAAGAACAGGAATAAATAACACCTTAAAACACTTTGTTGCTAAGCACCCAAACATTGAAAAGTAGTAAAAGCTTTACTGCTTTATGGAATGTGTTGCAGGCCTGAAATATAAAAGTGGATGAATATTCACAAAAAATGATGAAGCCGAGGAGACAAAACATGAAATGTTCTGGTCTGTTTGCACTGAAATAAAAGCAAACATTTCCAGATTTTCCTCCCTCAAATTTTTTTTTACAAACATCTAAACAAGTACCTGTTTGGGTATTTGAGTGTGTAAGCTGCAGACAGATATCCTCCAAGATTGTGTCCCAGCAGGACCATTTCCTCCAGTCCGACCTTCTCTCTCCATTCCTCCAGTGCTTTCACAAACTGCTCCTCAGCCTCCTTGGGGTCTATGCTGAACTGCGGTCGGCTGCTCCTGCCGAATCCCAGCAGGTCCAGAGCGTAGACCGGTCCACAACTGGAGAGAGCGTCCAGGTTCTGGGCCCAAAGGGCAACCCCACCTCCAAACCCATGGAGCAGAATAAGAGGAGTCCTCGGTTGGGCAGGGGGCTGGGGAAAAGAGGGGGAGCAAGGGTACACCTGCGTGGAAAATGCTAGCGTCCACAGGTAGTCGTCATTGGATATCCGGACGTGCTGTCTGGAGTAAGGCCGCTTCACAGCTGCAACAGAAAGACTGGGATGATGAGTCAGTAACAGTGAAAGGAGTGGGAAAAATGGGAGGAAATATAACTGGTGTCAGGCCATCAGGTGGTTTGGGATTTTTTTTTTTTACTGAACATTTATGTTCCTGTAAATGACTTTATAGCTTTTTCACTTACTCTTGAGCATTTTCTCCTCTGCGTCTTTCAGCTGAGAGGGAGAAGTGGGGCACCAAGAGGGTAACCAGCTTGATATCCAGGAGCTGAGGTTCAGACAGTAAACAGCAAGCAGGATGACAGGTCACAAAGTAAGCGCAAACAAAACTACACATTGAACTTTGCCCATGTGTTCTTTGTTATCAGAGCTGCTGGTATCTTCAGTCAAGACTTGACAACATCATGCAAACAGCATGTAGCCATATACTGTCAATACACTTCTGTGTGGTTTGTTCAGTAAAATAACTAAAATATTGATGTTGACTTGCTTTAAGACACATTTAGTTGGTTTAAAAAAAAGAGTGAGTTTACAGAAGGCCTTGAGGCTAAATTCGGTATGTGTCAGACGCAATAACAAACACTTATATCGTCATAAATTTAGTATTTGTGACATTGTTACAAATAAAGATCAAAATTAAGTTTTTTTTTTTTTTACTAGAATGAAGTTCTGTACAATGGACCAGTTTAATTAACGGCAAGACTTTAAAATAAAACCTCGTGTTCAAATACAGAATAGTAAAACAATTATACTTTCGGATATGATTGCGCTGGGATCGAGTGCGTTTGTCAAAACTTGAAGGGACGTCTAATAAGATAGACCCCCTCTCTGTCCAGCTTTAAGCAACAGGAAAACTTTTTGTTCAACCACACTAAGACTTTACGGTACAGAAAATAAACAAAAGAAACTGATCGAACCTCTGCTCCTTGTGAGGTTGTATCTCCTCCGCCATCCTCCTCATCGTGCCCAGATGGTTTGACGAGTTGAGTTTGTCAGAAAGTACAGTCAGATCCGTCAGATCCTATTTTGAGGCGTTCAAGTACACTCCGTAAATAAAACTTAGAAAAACCCAATGATAGTAGCCTACTATTTACCCGTGTGAAGCATCCGACTAAATAAGACTATGGCCATTTATAAATAAAAAACAAACAAACAAAAAAACTTATTCTAAGCGTTTAACACTTGCTTGATTTTGAGGTTAAATGTGACGTTGCGGAGTTTACCGTCATTAAAACAGATTTATCCAACTGTGCTTGAAGGTTACAGCACTTTGTAACGTACCTGTACTCAATTTGTTTTTTTGTTTGTTTTTTAAATTAGCAAATATGTTGTTTTTACGAGGAAACTTATTAAGAAACTTTATCCCACGTGCCGTGGTTACAGAGCAGTTTGGGCTTTGTACAACAGAGGCAATTATTGAAAATGTTCTACATTTAAAAAGGTATAATGCTTAATTAAAATAACACTTTTGTCCGCCTAGCATTAGCATGTCAGTTAGCATAATTATAAACTGAATGCACAAAATTAATAGTATGCCCATATAGCTAAAAAAATATATGTTTTTTGTTGTTGTTGGCCTCTGAACTAAATAGATACTAGCATATTTTGTGTTTTATATTAGCTTTGATTAGACAAGGTTATAAGCCATATTCATTGTTAAAGTGTTAGCATTTTCAGAATCAAGGGCTTGATGTAATTCCACGAATATTGGATGTACAGTTTGAACCATAGTGTAAAATTACCTGAACTAAAATGCATTTACCCTAGCATTAGTCTAATTTCTGTTCTGAATAAATAAGTGACTCCTCATCTGTATGTGTCATAACAAACCAGAGAAGACACAGTCTATACTTTACCTGGCAGAACGTAATGTAAAGACTAATAACAGCTCATTTAAACCTTTGCTTATCTTTGTTTCCCGTTTTAATTTCAGATAAGGCAGAGATTAAATGGAAAAGCTAATTTAATTCATTATCTTTCAGCACCTCAGTGAACAGTATGATCGTATTGCCACAGGAAATGCACCTTTGCTATCTTGCCTCTTCCTTTATTTAACTTCTACTCTTGCTGTGAATCTCATTAAATCTTAAAAGGGGGTTTATCTTATAGATTTATGTACGTGTTATCCTTGAAAAACTCGGGAGTATCCTTCAAGAAATTATTCTACAGTCAGGGTGTGCTGACTTGACATTTAGGAGTAATTTGGGCCTTTTGAAAACCCCAGGACCTGAAAGAAACCCAATCAGTTCAGCAGGATGTTATGCGGTTGAATAATGCTAAATATATGTTATATATGTTGTACACCATGATCAGTCACAACGCTGGTTGTAATGTTCATTGTTTTTGTATAATGCAGTGCTCTGCATGAAAGCCTGGATCCTTAATGTGGATGCTGCTTGACACATACCACAACCCCCATGACAACGACACCCTCCTACTGCGGGATGATGTGCCACGCTACACCATAAGGGCTGCTCTGGAAAGGCGTTGACCCACTACCCAGATCCACAAGTACCTCTATCATAGATAGCTTGTCATGATCTGTGGTTGTTAGTTCTGTTTATGATGTTCATGTTGGATATTCTTTTCTTTTGTCATCAGTTTGCTCTTGGCCTTTTACTTCACGTTCAGTATCCTTTTGTGTTTTCTTCCTGTTCCCATTTTGCTTATTTTCCACCATTGCAGATTGCCATACTTTCCCCTTGTTTAATAATGAACTCCCTGTGTATGTATACCTATTGATTTCTTTTTCTCATTGCCAGATCCTCGTCCTTCCTCTTCTATCCTGCCTAGTTTTCTTGTCTTCTTGTATAGGAGGTTTTTTGGTCAGTCAGCCTTTTTGTATTAAGCATATTCTGCTACATAAGTCTAAATCCTGCCTGTGAGTCGGCTTTTGGGTCCTTCCTCCTCGCTGCCACATGACACGGGTTTCTGGGCAGCATCATTACAGAGAAGCGTGAGCAACTGGGGGGCAGAAAACATTGCTCATACAGATGACAAGGCAACTAACAAAGCTAACAATGCAAACAGATGTAAGCTAGCTGTCACCTGTCTCCTGGACAGTATATTCACAAAAGCCTTTTGCTTACAGAATCCATTGTAACTACGTTTACCACCATTTCAATGATAATATTTTTCAAAAGTAAGAGCAAAAGTGCACAGCCAAACCTGGTGAAATAATTCAGAAATATTTTCAGCAAGTCGATTTTGAACTATGAAAACACATATAATCATTTACTTATTTTATTACAGAGTCAAAAAGAATTAACACATGAATAAAATGTATATAATATAAAAGAAGTTTGTTACAATCTCATGCCCCCTGGATGTATGTGCATCCGGTAATGTTTGGAAGAAAAACACCCCAGTTATTCTGTTTCTATACTTCAATGATAGCTGTCCTGCTTCTGAGGTGTATCCAGACAGTATCAGGCTTTTGTAAATGTTGTGGCAGATTAGGGTTTATAATGCACAAATGGGATTAATCTGACTTGTTTTCACTCCACCAACATGCACCAGATGCTTGTGTGATAACATTTTCCCCTCATCTTGTCTATGAATGATTTGTCATTTTTTCCCCCATAGAAATGAGCCATGATTGGAGGAAAACTGTGTCAGCTCTGTTCCACAAGGTGGCGTAGTTGTGCTCTAACAGGGTACACACTCTTACAGACACACACATGCTCTCTTGCTACTTTGTGCTTCATTCCTCAAACACAATTTTCCTCTCAATACCACTTCTAGTGGCTCTCAAACCATAGGTTGACTGAGTGGTTCCTAAGTGCTTCATTTCCTTTGCTCTCACAGATGCACACACTCATTTTCACTGTGTCCGTTCACTCTGCTGAGTACTCAAAATTTCATAAGCCAGCAGACAGCGGGTCTTTAGCCCAGCCTACGGACGAGCAGAGGTGGTATTAGGCTGTAGTCGTCTGGAGACCAGTAACTGAGTAAAGCTTTTAGTGAGAAGACAACACAAAGCTGCAGCGTCGAGTCAGCCTGCTCATTGTGTCTCACAGCTAAATGCTAGTCATGCTAGCTAGAGGTTATACATATCAAAATCAGTAACCCGTGGTCTGGTAGAAAATTGACTTAAACAAAGAGTCTGTTCAGTCTCATCAGTCCTGAGACAATCAGGAGGAAATCTCACCAAACAGGCAAAGCCATTACAATCTGGTCTAAATTATCTGATTGTCTGTGTAATCTGGCTGATTGTGCCTGGAGTGTGTACGAAAGTGTCAGCTGGGGTAGCATGCATCCTGTGGAGTGTGGTAGAATAACAAATGACAGATTATCATGGCACAGATTTAGACTGCGCTCCCCAGAAGTCTACAGATGTGTGTTAAGTTTTAACCAGTGTCTTGATTTGATTCATTACTGATGTGTGTGTTTCAATCAAATGCAGCTTTCTTCATTTTTCCCCTCCTCAGTTGTCTGAATTAAAGCGGGCAGAAAGAAAGAAAATAAACATTTGCATATCAATTGATAACAGGAAGTCAATGTGCTGTTTCCCAAATCAAAGTCCTAGTTGTTTGAAACAGATTTTTTAGGATGTGGTGTGTTTTTAATGGTAAACAATAAGTGGATGTAGGGATGCTTTATTGAAATACTGAGTTGTTAACATTTAGAAGCCAGTCAAAAGCTGAAATAAATTCAGTGTGTGTGTGTGTGTGTGTTTAAGTAAAAGACTTACAGGGTTGTTTGGGTCAGGCATCGTGTAAAAGGGTCTTACA
>JAOXYM010000018.1:7415777-7436611 GCA_028567055.1 Leptatherina wallacei
ACAAACATTAGAAAACATTACAGCGGGGTGCAGAAAGCATTGAGAAGAATTAAAAACAAAATAAACAACAAAAATGATAGATAGAAAAATGATGATCTTGAGACCTAGTGGAGAAGTGTGGCGCGAACAGAGGAAGTGGTATGGATCATGATGGTCAGAATTATTACAGCAATGTCCAGACTGCAGGCAAATCAGATTTGTCTCTCAAACCAGATCTTTAGGACGAGCTGCACGCACTGTTATTGGCCACGGATCAGATTGGTGTGTGTGTGTCGAGGCATATCAAGTGTATCTGCTCGGAGCTGCTGTGTTCAAGATGTAGGTGCGACCAGGAACATATAGCTAGGCGGGTGGGCAGTTTTACAATGGTAGGGTCCCTCCAGCTTACAACAGAAGCCCTTCCCAGCCAAGCTGAGCAAACACAGTTAATGCTGTCTCCACATGGCACTGCTCGACTGGAGCAGAGTAGCGTATGGTGTAGATATGCACTTCACTGCTGCTTAATGACTGCTTAGCAACCAGGAGTCGAGCTGTCGTGCTTATGCCGCATGAGCACTCCCGATGTTTGGTGTTGTCCTGCAACGATGAAACGTCTCATCTGGTTATCTGAGTTATCATCACTCTTTCTATCCGTCTTACTTCTTTACTTATCCGTGCTTAATCAATTAGATTATTTGACTAAGCAAGAAGTCTGTATGTGTATTCGTTCTGCTCCAGTAAGTGATCCAGGAAGACTTTGAAATACCGGTGTCCATATTTCTCTTTTCCTCGCTCTGTCCACTGTCTTCCAGTAAACGGAGGATAATTTTAGAGCAATAAAGAGCCCAGAGGATATTGAAGGGAGGGAGCATTCACACACACCCTATAAGACAGTCCCTCATTCCCTATTGCACCTGCTGACCCCACAGGATCCACTGAGATGGGCTACTGCTGAATGTGCGGCTTCTGCACACACTCAGACACACACACATACTGGAATGCGTACGCACTTTGACTAATAGGCCTAATGCTTCCTGAAGAGGGCCCAGCACTGCATTAGCTACGGATGTGGGATTGATTTAGAAACTGAAAGCCTCGTGTGTGTGTGTGTTTGTGTGTTTGTGTGTGTTAGGGAGAGTGAGAGAATAAGTTGTGCACTCATCAGTGTGGATTTTTCTCCAATTCCACTTCTTTGGCATTATCTATTTACTGACAAATAATGCACGCGCACACAGAAAGATGCCCAATGATGCCAATCAGGGAACTTTAACCAGTTTTAACAGTTGATATTCAACATACGTTCATTGTATGTGATCCTGTTTGTAACCCACTAAATTATGAGTATCCATATTTTCATGTCGTAGTTTCATTTGATTTCGACTGTCATCCGACCTTAAAGCTCCCTTACTCATTTTAGACTAACCGAAAGACTAATTAAGACAATTTGACCTATCACACCAATTACACTGTAGTGAAACTCTAGGAAGAGAAAGAAAAAAAAACCCCCACTGTCCTTCTAAAGTCGGATTAATTCTTCACATCACTTCTATAAAATGCAATTCAAAATATAGACGATTCATGTGAGCCAGTTCAGAGTAACCTTGCTACAGCCGAGGACATTGAACATGTGTGGTGTTATTCACAGTTTTGAAATGCTTTAGTATCATTAGTTGCCAGTAATAGCTGCACACTGATGTGAAAATGCAATAACAGGCAACCTGAGATATTATAGATGTGAAGAGAGAAGTTCTGATGATACACATTCAAAGCAAAAATTCAGCCATTCGTAGTTCCATTATTGTAACACATAACCATACATTCTTGTGATGTACCAGTAAGGAACGGCAATAATGTTGTTTTCATTTGATTCCATTCGTTGGTGAGTCATGACCGAGTTACGGCCCTCTCTTTCTCAGACGTGAATGGGAGGCAATGGGAGCCATTAACAATTTTTTAAGTTCTAGAGTGTAACATTTACTGGAAAATATACAGTAATGCTAAGTGTTCATCAAACATAGAAAATAAACATCATCATGTTCACATTACTTAAGAATTAGTCCGATCAAGCACTATTCTGATTCTTGCATTATTATGCATATTCACGATTCTTCTCATTTGTAGAAGATCTGGATGTAGCAAACTCCATCATGGTGATTTGTATCGTCTCATCGGGCATTTCAGACTTCTCTGACACAGTTCTGCAGGACGAAAATTGTTTGTCAATTTCTTCTACCTTCACTTTCATGCAGAACACTAGGAAAGTGTCATATCCAGTCCTTGCCGGTGATCGTAGAGGCAGAAGACACATTTCTCTTACGCATATCTCCAAGTTCATAATTAGAAACATAGAAGGAAATTTCATGATGTATGTACCGGTATGTCAGTGACATCACAGGAGTGCTGCGATTCGTCAAAGTTACGTTGAAGTTGTTATTTGACACAATTGCATAGATGTTAGTAGTTACGATCGCAACATTGCAAATTCCTGGAGGGACAGTTAACGGGTACAGTTGCTGGAAACTAAGAACTGGATATAGAGCAGGCCACTGTGGGTAGGAAGTATTCATTTGGTTTCAGTGTGAGCCACTACATGACTCAACATTCCACTCACTGCACCTTTAAAAGGTGTTTTGAAATATGTAAACCCCTAGAAATATCAAGCAGTGAAGATTTATAGTCCTGGTCAGATTATTGATTTAGAGATTAATTCACAATTTGACATATCTTTAAGTAATTGAGCAACTTAAAACATTCCTTTCGTACCTTTTATAACTAAATGTTTTGGGTAACCATTAAGAAATTCCTTGTCCATTTTCTTCTATTTGTCATTTTCATTTGTCGTTCTTCTCGTACTCTGCGTTCAAGCCTTTTAAGGGTTTTTTCAAAATGTATTTCTTAGGATATTTGCACACAAATGATCTTTTTTTAAGTATCTTGACAGAAAAAATGAGCAGAGAGGGGAATGTCACACCAAAGGGCCAAGCTGGAACCCAAGCTGGCTGAGTCGAGGAGCTTTAGCTTAACAGGAACCCTGCGCCCGGGTAAGTCAAGTTATCTTGTTTTCTTACATTAGGCGAACCTTTCTTTCCTTATTTTGATTACCTGTCATCTTTGATATATTTAGGGATTATTAACGATCGGTAGAGCAAAGTGCAGTAAACGAATGTCAGACTGAAACCCAGATCATACCCAAAGACTCACTCTCTCTACTTGGAGTTGCACTTTTTTGCCTGAGGAGCTCATTTAAGCTTATTGGTACTACGGATATATAATTGAGTCCAGCGTGCATTTTTATAATTTTATATTTCAGGGTTTATCGTATTTCTGTTGTCACGCGGCAGTGTATTTCTAGCGTGTGTGATATCTCATGTGTACAATAGATAATTGTTTTGGAGACTGATCAAGTAGTGCTGTAGGTAAGGTTTAGAGTTGGCAATGAAGAGGAGGCCAAGGCAGTCCCTGCTGTAAATACTGAAGTGATATTTAAGCAGCATCTAGGTGTTCTCTAGGCATGTTCTGAACTTTACAACCTGGAATAACCTTAATCTAAACCCAGCATCTGAAAACAATTAGACATTTAATATGTATTGATTAAGCCTCACATTTGTCAGTATAGTTTAAGTCCTGTTGATTGATGTCTGAAGACACGCAAAGTCTGGGTGATTTTCCTCCACAGATTCTTGCACATTTCTTTTCATCGTACTCTTTTAAAGACTAATTGCACAGATGCAGGGAGTGAGGGACCTCTTCACATAGCATTTATCGAATTCAGCATCCTTTTTTTCCCCCCCAGTGCAAATGCAGTAGTAGCATGCAGACGACATTCACTGCAAATGAGAAGGTACGTGGCCCCAAAGAGCCTCTGTATGGCTGAATGGAGCCTAGAATACTCACAGATGGAGCAAATATAACCCGTCTTTTTTCAACAAAGCATACATGTAAGATGTGGGTGCTGCGGTAAGATAGGCGTTTAAGCTCCATACGTGAAGATGTGGTTTACCCGACCTTCATCTTCATCCATTTTATCAATTTGAATATGAAAATGGAGCGTAACTAGTTGATCATATAGTCTGATTTCAGGACACTTTACACCACATTATACATGTTAATATCTGCCTCCCCCTGCATGTGATTCTCAAAAGCTCACTGGGAAACATCGGCAACTTGGACTTATTGGAGAAATGAGGCCTCGGTGCGGTCGGGTGGTATTGGTGTAGAACCAGGTGGACTGGCAATAGATTCTGGTCGAAACGATGAGAACAAGAGCTGAAGAGGAGCGAGTTAAAGCATGCTGAGAGCAGAGGAGAGGGTGAGGTGGCCTGGGGGGAGGAGAAAAGAAAGAGCAGAGAAAGAGAGAAGCAGACGTGGAGGAGGTGGGGAATTGATGAAGCAGAAAGCTGGGTTAGTCCTGCTGTGAATCTGTGTGCCTTTGCTGTGTGCGCGCATGTTTGTGCGCGAGTATGAATGGCAGGCTTTGGCAGTAAATGAAACTGTTTATCAGATCAATATGGCCATCATCTCCCAGATGACTGTGGCCTCTACTGAAGAGCAACCATAAATCACATCCAAATATGGAGGACAGCGATCTATACTGCGTGTGTGTGTCTGTGCACGCACGGCCATGCAAGATAGATGCATCTAGATGCTTTCTTTTTTTTTTAAGTCTGTGGTAATTTGTTCGTAGGTGTTTAGCCGTCTTTCTTGTGACGCTGTGGAGTCGAGAGTTGAGATGAAGCAGTCACAAAATGGAGACACGAGAAAGACAGACCACACCTTCTCTTAGACCACTGCTTTCTGAAACCGTGCGCAAAAAAAAATCACAGCTATATACACATACACGTATCACTTTGCAAGTGTAACACATCCTCCATCCTTCTCCATAGGGTTAACAATATTGCTCTTGTTCTGCGTCTGGCAGCCCCCAGTGCTCTCACTCTGAATAATGTAGCCTCCCGATATCAGTGACAAGAGTCTCGAAACCAAAATAGCATCTTGAGCTCCGATAAATATAGAAGGTAATTAAATCGGCAGCTCAAGAGAGACAGAGAAAAAGCCAAGAAAAAGGGAAGGTCTGGTTTTTTCTTTATGTGTGCGGATAAAAGTCCGCTCTGCAGAAAACTAACAGGGATGGATTGAAGGGGAACAGAACGTTGTTAGTTGTGTGGTCTTTTTTTTTTTCTTTATTAACTCCCCCCTACTCCCTGACTTCACCAATAACTTAGTCCTTTAATCTCTAATTGATTTGAACAAACACACCAAATGTGGAACGGGAAGCGTGCATATTTTTCAGGCCCGTTACGAGCACAGTGAGTCAGCAGCATTTCACCGGTAGATTCTCAGGAGACTCGGCTGTATGTGAGCACTCGCTGCCATCTGCCTCTTGCCACACACTGGCACTTTTTGCTGCCATTGTGTGTGTGTGTGTGTGTTTTGTCTAACTCTACCTACCCCTCTCCCTTTTTTTGTGTTGAATGCTTGCACTTCATGTGGGAATTTTTGGGATCAGAGGATTGATCTTGAATGTGACACAATTGGCAGGAGAGCTAGAGGAGTGAGGTGAAAGGTTATGAAGAGGGAATAAGAGTGGTGGTGTTGGTGGTGGTGGTGGAGGGGGGGTTGTCACAGCAGCCTGGCCTCTGTCTTGACATGATCCCCTCTGGGAATATGTGTGTGTGTGTGTTTTCAGTGACATGTTGTGTCAGAAACTGACTGACAAGCCCTTTTGCAGCTCAACACCAGCCGCTGCAGAGAGACTAATGATGACAGCTCTCTGGCCATACACACTGCTTTCTTTTTCTACCCCCCCCCCTCCATCCATCGCTCACACAAAACACTTACTCACTATGTCTTCCTATCCCTCGCCCTCTTTGTCTCGTGTCTCTCCCTCAACTACCTCTTCCTCTATCACACGCCCACACAGACAATGGCATCCTGTATATTGTCTCCCTGACATAAAGGCGCAAACACACACACACACATTTACACAAACGCTCATGCAAATAAACGCACCCTCCTAGTCATCCGTACAGTCATCCTAGTCTGCATCATAAGTATTTATCAAATACACACATTTTTTTCAACTTGCATTGTCTGTCTTTCTCTTAACACACACTCTCTTTTTCTCTCTCTCACACACACACACATACACACAAACGATGCACTACTCTCTCTGTCTTGGAATTTTACATTTTGATGAAGGAGGAAGCGTGTCATCCAATAAGAGCAGTGGGAGCAGGGAGAAACCATCACGGCACAGACAGCGGGGTGGTTTGGAGTTGACAGACTGTTATCAGCACCCTGCTTCACATATCTACCCCCCCGTGTCCCCTCGTCTCTGCACAGCCGGTGGTACGAGCCGGCAGGCTCAATAAGAACCCCTCCTCTCATCTCCCCCCTGTTCTGTCAGTGCTAGGGTGTAGCTACTGATCCTATACTACAGCAAAGAGAGTGAGAGTGAAAGGTAGGAGGGACATCAGGTGTCACAGCTCCGCAACCTCAGTTGATGCTGCATTACCACGACAACCGGCTCCAGGGGTGCTGCCAGGTGAGTCTGAGGACATGCATGCATACTCACACACACACACACATAGACTTTGACACACATGCTTTACATGCACACAATGAAGCCATCACACGATGCTTTCACACACAGATGTGTGTTTGAGTCGACAGTTTCACACGCAGAGGTGCACGGCTACCGATGCGCTCCACCATGTCTGCACTGTCAGTTTATAATTTTATGAACATTGTGCTGATATTGAAGCTGTGTATTGTGTGTGTAGTTCTGATGAGTCTCTGTGTGTGTGATTTAGCCGTGCCAGTACGTACAGTATACGTGTGTGTGCGTCCTTGTGTGGTGGTGGTGGGAGACAAAGGGTCCCCTCCGTCTGGCGCTGAGGGGTGGGAAAGTTCTCTCCGTCAGCAATCATTTCCGATCGGAAAAGGAAAAGAAGTCAAATATGATTCCCCCCCACCACCACCACCAATCCCAAAGCATCCACCCACCCCTGTCGAACACTCCTGACTCACGATGATAGGAGCACACGGTCACAGCAGATGATCACCCAGTCAGTGGGGGTTGGGTTGGGAGGGGGGTGGGGTGGGGGGGTGGGGGGGAGGTATGTTCTGAGGACACGGCGTCTGAGAGGAAGGGGTGTGTGGGAGAATGGTTGGCGGTCATGACTCTACTGTAATCTGTGATAGAGTTACCGTACAGAATGAGGTTAAAACATGAGTATGTGAGGTTGGGTCATCTGCCGCGCACATGACCGTCTGTGTGAGCGAGAGTTTGTGCGCACGCATCTGAGGAGGAAAAAAAAGACAAAACGTTGGCCATCACTGACCGCTGAACCCAGACAAAGGGTTGCTGGATCATATGTGCAGACTCTGAGGACGAGTATGAGTATGAGTATGAGTGAGGGGGGGAGGGGGGGGGGTTTGTATGTTGAACGGCACATGCGGGGCGCCTCCATGAACAGGAATGTGTTTGAGCCTGTCCTGTAAGGTGTCATCCGTCTCCAGATGATGGTGTGCGCATTGCGCCGCTGTGCTGCTCTCTCCCCCGTCAGCCCACGACAACCTCATTCAACCTGTCCCGTTTCACAGCCGACCCCAACTCTCCCACCGCCTTGCAGCCACAGCAGAATCTCCATTCAGTCTTCATCTCACAAGGCTGTGGACTGATTCAGCCCCCTCCATATAACGCTAAATTATCAATCCCCTCTTTGTGTCAGCTACTGTAACAGTTATGCTCTTATCCTTAGGTGGCCTTTGTTAAATCCTGCCCATGTGATTGCAGATCTTTGCAGAAAGGATACAGTTTAATACAGCAGTGTACTAATTATGTAATTACTCAACAAATCATTTAAAAATAGCATTATCCTGCATGAAAAGATTTTTTTCTTCATTCAGAAAGATCCATGTTCTCGGGGCAAAAAATATCTCTTATGTAAGAGGTGTCGATCATGTTTGTGGCATTTTCTGGGTGGCAGTGTGGGCGAGACAGGAGAGTTAGGCTTGAAAGGGTCTGCATGGGTGGAGAACTGAGCTCACGCTTGTGACATGTAAGTGCACAGGTCATACACCCACGGAGACACACCTCAGCGTTCAGTGTGGAAAGAAGAGTACAGCATTTGGACCTCGAAAGATTTGGTTTTAAGACAGGTGTCGAGCATCAATCCATGATTATTGAACTACAAGAATAATCTATACTTTAAGGTTATAAAACGGTGGTGGCTGAAACAAGTTGTACATTTAATTCCCTCCCTCCCTCTTTTTGTCTCCGGTTTCGAATAATTTCATGTCTCACCCTTTCCATTCCCTCTCTTCTTTCTCTCTTTTTTTTCTGAGCTCGTATGCACACTCATCCCCTCCTCCATATGGAAGCGCTGACAAGCTGTAGGGCGTGCCCCCCCCTTACAATCACCACAAATGTTTCTTGCCGCACGGCGTCCATACATACATGTGGATTTCACACACGGCTGCATAGTAACTTTCAGTCATACATGTCATGATTTCGCTGTGGGAACTCTGAAAAAGAATAAAATAAAAACCCAGTTGAGGACTTGTCTTGCATATTTCGGATGCCGTGACAGGAGCGTAGCATTCACTGAAACAGCACTTGGTTTCGTATATGATGTCTATAATGCTGAGAAATGGTGGCGTAAGCAACAATTATCCTAATTGAACATTCCAGAGCAGTCCTGCAAAATGGCTGCCGAGCCGGCATGCTGTCTGTGATGGCCGACAAGAGTGTGTAGGTCTGAGGCGTGTGCATGTATAGCTGTGCACGTCTGTATACATCATCAGTCTGTTTTGTGTGCCTGTTTGTATAAGCGTGTGTGTTCTGCCTGCGTGTATTTGTGCTAAATCTGAGAGTAATTCTGCATTTGCTTTTTTAGTGACTGCTTTGTGTCAGGGGAAGTCTCCGCTCACTGGAGATCTCTGCTAATCCATAATTACCCACCTTAGGATATCTGGACTATATGAACCATTATGCCAAACTACCTTAGTGTAACAGTTGATGATTGCATTTCCCGTAGCTTATGAGACGAATGTTAGCTGTGAAAGAACGGAAAACAGGACCTCTCAGCCTCACAACCACCTTTCTTTAGAGCACCAGCATTTTCACAGACCAGCATTAAGGTGCTGAATGAGTTCGGCCAAACAGCTGACCTTGTTGTTTCTTTACAGCTCTCTGCCTCGCCAGCACAGCGCCCAACCGTCCGTCCAGCCAGCTATCCAGCAATCTACCACTCCATCCATCCAGCCAGCAAGGCCAGACCCTGCCCAGAACTGGCAACCTGCAGGAGTCATCAGGGTTAGTGCTCCTTTGGCACGCCTCAGTGCCAGAACCATCTGCAAGCATCTGGCAGGAACTTGTAAATTTATAGATCTCCACTTAAACCAAAGGCCAGATAATCAAATGACATAACAAAAAAGAGAAGGGAGAAGTGTGTGAGCTCACTAGAGCCATACATAAAACACAAACTGACGTTCAGATGAGTCAGAAGATAGCGGAGATATTGAGTGACAGACGTTTCTGTGTGCTAAATTATGTCCAGATCTCCTCATGTTTTGACACAAAGAGTGCAATCCCTTCTTTATGACTTGGTACATTTTCCCACATCAGTTTTCTTATGTCATTAGTTCTGTATGACTTATTTTAGAAAGCAGCTTTTGAGGTGGGTACCTTTTTTACATACATGCACACACACAGCCACAATTTTTTCATTTACATACCTACTTTTTTAGACCTCTCTTATTAGCCTACACACACTTCCACAGAGCACAGATTATAAGCATCAGTGGATTAAGTTAAAGCCGTGCCATTTTGCTAATAATTCAAATACTGCAAGTGCTTGCGTTTTCCGCAGTTCGTCAGGGAGACGCTGGAAAAAGACAAAGCTGAACTAAATGTCTACCAGCGCCCAGGCCTTATCGCAAATGTGTGGGTGTGCGGCTTGCGAGCTCATGTGTGAGAGAGAGAGACAGTGTATGTGTGTGCGTGCGTTTTGAATGTGACAGTCGCGGGGCCTGACCTACACATAAAAATCTCCTCCACTGCTTCTAATGCATTTGTCAAGCGATGGCGTGGTCCCACCGTTCAGTCGAATGGTGGAAAGACGGTGACGAGGGAACGCAGTGCTGCACGATCGCAGGCAACATAGCCGGGAAAAAGGGTGTGACTGTGGATGTGTGCATTAAGCGTGTGTGTTGGTGAGACAGCATGTATATGGAGATATAGCTCCTCCAAATAAACTTAAATCATCCAACAATTTAAGAAAATGAACATATTTGATCTATAAATAGACATATGAAATTAGTACCACATAATCATACTATTAGATAGGAGTTAAAATAAAGCAACCAGAAGCCCATTTTTTTGGGTCTTATTTAAAAGAACTTGTGTACTATTCATTGCTATGCCAAGGAAGGACCATAAAAGACATAAAGTTAGAAATGTCAGGGTAAAGGCATAATCTTGTTTTCTTAATCCATTTAATTGGAATGAATGGGAAGTACACTTTTGAGTTAGGGGGAATGTGAGGACATCAGCCTATCTGTGTGTGTGTGTGTGTGTGTGTATGTGTGTGTGTTTGGCAAAAGGCCTTTTAGACACAAGTAAAAAGGAAATGGATGCTTGGCAAATGCTCAGCCAGCATCGTTATCACTGCTGCTCTCAGACCTGACCACCTCATCTCCTTAATAATGGACAGAGTCATTTCTATTTATGCACTCAATAGCACCTCACAGCCCTCCAGTATGTTGCCGGAGATAATGTTTAGACCTTGAAATAAAGTAACATCATTCAGGTGGCTGTATTAATGTTGTCATTTATCCTCTGATTAAAAAGATCGGCAAGGAAAGGGGAAAGGTGAGGCCCCACACAACAAGGTAAAAAGAAAACAACCAATAAGTACATAGAAATCTGAGTTTTCTTCTTTTGTATTTCAGAATGAGGTAATGGGGGTTAGACACCAGTGAAATACTGGTTAATGCTGTAGGTCTAACATGCAGAGAGGGAGCAGGCTGTTCTCCATAGCAGAGCCTTTTTGCCTCCCTGGCTTCCATCTCAAGTGCAGACAACAGACGTCGTCATTTTCCAACTCAATTTACAGACGCATTAGGGGATGCTGAGACGCGCCCAACTCACTCAAATGCAATCATCGTGCCTGTGTGTTTTAAGAGGAAATTGAGGGGGCCATATTTATCGACTTCTTTTTGACCTCTCCTCCTCTGTGGACCACCCCCCTCAGCTATCAGATGCAGCATAAATAGTGTATTGTTTGAAAGTGGAAACTAACCCCATGAAGCCTTTTAGATGAATATTCTGAGGTAAGTCTAAAATGTATCCAGCTTTGGAAAAAATGACGTCCAACTGGGTATCGTCGATACATGTGTACTTGCGAGCGTATTCTCTTAATCTGGACAATTGAAAATTCTGTATCTGAAACATGATTTAGAAATATTTTTAACCCACTTGGGGTTTTTTTGCAACATTTTCAGACTTTTATTATATTTCACCATACTTATTAAAAAAATCATTTGAACTTGTGATAATAGAAGTTTATATATATATATATCTTATCTTATATCTTATCTTATATATATATATCTTTATCCATATGTGATCAAGTTTGACATGTTTGACATTTACCTTTGGCTTTTTAAAACCTGCTCATGGCCTTGAAAAACTGCCTCTCCTTATAATGCATTTCACACCTTTGAGCTTCACAATAGTTTTCTAAGTGCACTTAAGGGAGAGATTCAGGACAAAGCTCGAGGTACATTCACACTGTTCATCTCTCAGCCGCGTACAAACCTGCTCTGTTCATGTCCTGTTTGACCCTCAACTAAACTTATGACTAATTGAGAGCTCAAATAAAAAAAATAAAAAAAACACTGAAGAGAGAAGCAGGATGCCAGACAAAGGATGGGGGTTGGGGAATGGGAGGAAGAGATGGGAAAGAGCTGGTTAAAATGAATACAGTGAGAAGAGGGAGCTGTTGGGGAAAGAAAAAGATCTCCTTTAAAAGGCGGTATCTGCTATTACACCCTCCTTTTTTAAATTTTATATTTTCTATAAAAAAAAAAATCTCCCATCATTCCTATTTTTCACCATTTATCTTTCACTACGACCCCATTTCTTGTCTCAGATGTTCACTCATCTTTTTCACTATTGATCTCAATCCCTCAATCTCTAATTTTTCATCTATTCTTCTTTTTTTTTTCTTATATCCTTCAAAAACTTTCACCCCCTTTTTAATAAATACTTCTTCATTCACATAGAAAAGACAGCATATTAATTGTACACAGACATTCCTTATTTCTCACACTGTGTACATGCAGAAACCAATGCGCTAAATTCATCTGTGCCGTTAAGCGACTGCATCTTTTCTCTTTTTTTCTTGCCAAGCAGCAGCGTAGATCTATAGTGCTCAGGTGGAGGGGGTCTCTCTGAGCATGTGGACGTTATCTTGAAACGAGGGGCTGGCTGCCATAGCAACCATATGATGAGGCAGGCAGGGCTATTTAAAGGAATTCAGCTGCTGCTCCCGTTCCTGTCGGCTTCACACCGGTCCTGTGAAAGACAAAGACATAGATGTGAATGCAAAATGAATATAGAAGCTTTTTCTTTCCAGGGTAATTTGCACTTGTCGTGTTGCTTCTTTGCACAAATTAAAAATACTATGATGATGTTTGTAACTCTGATTTTAATCTACTGCCTCGTAAATTCCTTTGTCAACAGCGAAACACAGCAAATCTGTGAAAACGAACCGCACTCATTTTAAATCAAATCATATAAAAAAGGGAATACATTCACAAAAAAAAGTGTTGCATGCTGGGGAACAATAGTTCGAATATACTGTAGCTAAAGCTTGCTTCAAAATAGTGGACTTTTTAACTGATTTGCATTTGCTTGAATTATCTGCCGAAGCGGCCACTGTAATATGTGATGTCTGGAATTATTCATGTCTACAAAATGCATACTTTTTTTTTTCTCCAGAGAGGTATTTCTCAGTGGACAGAGGTGTGTGAAACACAAAACAACTGGTGTGTGCACCTCCAGTGCCTCACATGCCAGGAACACACAAAGAAAACAGCCTGCAAACAAAGGAAAGCACCGTGTTTCTGAACACACACTTTACACACCGGTTTTCTCCGTCATTATAGTCCGTCGTTAGGAAATGAACGTATTAATTTCCCATCGCTCGCTGAGAGATTTACTGTATTTTAGCTCAGCTTCTGGTGCACCTCTCAGTATCTGATAGCTGCTGGTAAAAGAAACCCTTCCATTCTGTTGCTGTTAATGGACATCCTCCTTTATTCGTCTCATCAGATAACTACTAAAAAGGAAACGCACTGTTCAGCGTGTAAAAGTTAAACTGAAGTAACAGTGGAAATCAGGGGTGACAATTCATTTTATTAATCAGATTTGTCCTTTTTTTTTAAAGCAAAATTTCCAAATGTTACTTCAAAATGTGACATTTTATTGGCTAACTCAATAAATGGATTGAGAAAATACTGGACGACTGCCATCAACTGAATGGCGTCTAGCGGTTTGTCCCAGAACAATAATAAATCTTTTCTTGCTTTAAATGCTCAGAGTGAAAACGCTGAATGATTTGTTGGATCAGCCTCGCTGGTCGGGGCTCACTGGGTTGATAGGTGATTCTCCATCTCCCTTAAATGTCTTTTTCTTCATGCTGATATTCTGCATTTCAATCTGAAGTGCGTAATAATTGGTAAAGCTGCTGGTGTACTTTTATCCCTCAGTCGAGCCCAGCGTGCCGTTCCAGTGCCTGTGAGCACAGTCAGGAAGATTTAAAGAGCTTCACAGAAACAAAATTATGAGTGACCTCTCTCGTAACGCTCCCTCTGCTCTTCACTCCGCTCTTTATCTCATTCTAATCCCAACTCATTTCATATGCTAAGTAAAAGCTTATATGCCTCTTCACTGTACATACTCACATGTTCTTCATTGCTATGGTGTGATTATGAAATTTGCATAGAGGCTGTTATTCGGAGCTGTGGAGAGCAGAAGCACCAGAGATGAAGTAAGGGGGTTGTGGGTGGTCTGATATCTGGCAGGTGTAGAGAGGTGGGGCAGAGACTCCCAGAAATCTCCAGCGTCTGGGTTTGTCGAAGAGAAGTCTACAAAAAGGGAACCTGGAGAAAGTTCCCTCATGCCGTTGTGAGTCTGTTCACCTCCAACGGTTTCCTTGGATTCTGATTTGCATGTTCTCTTTCCACAGCTGCTGCAGATGTTGCAAAGATAGGAGAGAGATGAAGAGGCAGAGCAGTCTCCGTACCCCCAGGGAGGACGCAGTGAGGTGGAACCGCTTCTCAGCCTCCCGATGGAAAAACTCTTCCGCTAGCAGAGCGCCATCTGCTGAGTTGGTGAGGCGGGACAGCTGGTGTTGTGAATCAGGCCGCCACAGTCCAGGGACCGGCTACTTCCCAACACCAGGGTCTCACCTGCACTTCTTGCCTCTCACTATCGTCACACCTTCAGTTTATGTAATATCTTAAACTGCTGCCTTGTGCTTTCTTTTTTTCATCATCTTTTTTTGTTGTAACACCACTTCTTATTGTCTTATTGTCTTCTGCAGATTCTTGTAAAGCACGATTTATAAAAAAAAAGTTGATTAGAAGTTCATGTTAAAATGTAATAAATGAAATATTGCAGGAATGAAATAAAGAAAAAGGAAAAATGGTTCAAACTATTTTGCAAGGTGAATAAAGATTGTGAATTCCAAAAACTGCATTTGAGACTTCATTTTGGTCCAGACGCCCATGAAATATGAAAATTCCCAAACATTACATGCACATGAAATTATGTGGCCAAAATATGTTTGAGAAGTACTTTTTCCCGGACAAAATAAAAAAATTCAAGGAACCAAATGCTCAGCAGTAGACAATTGTATACATGACTCCATTTTAGAGTCGTCCTTATGTTTTTTTGTCCCACTTTTCATCACTGACACATTGAAGTCCCATAAAACATTCATGTCAAAAATGTACACACTGGACATTTATGGCCCCATTCACAGGCATAACAATGAACATAGTTTACATAAATGCCCTGCAATGCTGCCAGTACTCTCCAGTTTAAGCACAAACAACTTTTAAAAATCATACCCGTCTGTAGATAGATGCTCATCACGGTGGTGTCACTTTAAATATAGCAAAATGTACATGTCAAATGAATTCCTTTAACATATACAGTTGTGGAAAAAAGATTACCGCACCCTTGTTTTCAAATTTTCTTATACATTTTAAGTGCCTGGTACAACTAAAGGTACATTCGTTTGCACAAACACAATGACAACAACAAAAATAGCTAATAAGAGTTTAATTTAAGAACTGATATCTAGCCATTTTCCATCATTCTTATGATAACCTAAATCACTGAAGTTTTTATATCAGCTTTGGCGTTGTACTGCCAACACAGTCAATGTTTTCCTTTCTCTCTGTTTTAATCACATAATACACACAGGAGTTAGTACTTGATAAAAATGATCGAAAAATGGAAGAAAACAAGGTGGTGTAATATTTTTTTCTGCAACTGCATTGTGATGTGGTGTCTAGTGCTTTGTCTAACAAGTCATGTTTATTCATAAGTCTCTACACCCACTGGTCAATTGATGATTAAGTTCTTGTTTGTTTAATGGATTTCAGATCTTGAATGCAGAACGGTTATACTGACTTTTTATTTATTTGTGAATCTCACATTTAAGTATTTAGACATCTGATCTGAATATCTTTAAATATGCTCATAGATGCTAGCTGCTCTGAGGACCAGTAAATATAATTAAAATCATGCAGATACAATTATGCCTTTTTTGTGACACCTACAGTGAATGTTATCATAACATTAGGATGCATCTCTCGTTGGATATTCTGTTCATAATTTTGTTGTTGGTTATAATCTAAGTACTTACGTGTTTTTGATTATTTGCTTAGATCTTATTGTGGCGATTATTCAATTGTATTTGGTCATTTTGTTACCCATTTTTTCATTTTTGTGCATCCTCATGATTGTCTTATGTCTCATTTCTATGACTTATAATATATTTCTGGGATAAAATCGGGGCCCCTTAATGTCTTGGGCCTCTGGTCCTGTTATTTCTAAGCCTGAATGAATCTGCCCACACATAAAATGGCAGAAATTAAAATGATCACACATGTAGTTGCATGAAACAGATGTGAAACAAACCATAATATACTGTAGTTGAGAATTTATTGTTCATATGTTAAGTGTATGCTTTAGTTGTATGACTCTGTTTAGTCTCTTCATTACTAAATAAGTATAATGGCTCAATCTTACAAATATAAATATCTATTTCTATATTATTATCTATATTCATGTTGTTTTCTACTTTGGGTGAATCATAAATGAGCAGAAAAGGAACATCTTTAGGCAAGGCAAGTTTATTTGTATAGCACATTTCCTGTACAAGACAATTCAAAGAAAGTAAAAGGCAGCAACAAATAGCTAAGTTCTGGTTAAAACTTTAGGAAGTGCTGTTAAAAGACCATTACAGTAATCCAGCCTACTGGAGATCAATGCATGGACGAGTTTTCCTTGTCTTTCAGGGAGACTAAACTTTTTATTCTGCTGATGTTTCTGAGTTGATAAAAAGCTGTCTTTAGAGAGAGTTCCAAGCTACAAGTACCTAGGTTTTCTTATCAACCATAATTTCTTTCACACAAACCTGGCATCTAAATTCAGGCTGAAACTAAGTTTCTTTTTCAGAAATAGATCCTGATTCTCCCTTGGTGTGAGAAGGTGTCTGGTATCTACAACTTTTTTTTGCCTCTACTTGATTATGCTGGCATGCTTTATATGAGGGCCTCAAAGAGTGCTCTTGTGAATTTTACACTTTGCCACTTGTGTGCACATCAAAATCAGAAAAAAAACACATTTAGTTTTGCTGTCCCATCAGCATGGAATAATAAACTACAAAATAAAAAGGAGTTGTATGAACAGATTTCACTTGAAGCCTTTTTGCTCCATCTTAAATAACAAACATTGTGGAAACCATTGGACAATCCCCTTGTTAACTTCTTTCATCAATCGGTTTTTAATGTTTATGCATCAAACAGAAACTCAATGTTGTTGTTTACTGTTTTTACATGAACTTGTGTTGCTGCCCTTTTCATGATTGGGTTGTATAATCATATGTATTTTTTTTAAAGAATGAATAAATAAATAAATAAATAAATAAATACCCATGTACCACGTGCATATTACGATTACATGGATTTTAAGATATAATCATCTGCATGAAAACTGAATACTGGCTGTCAGAGGAAGAACCACAGAACGTTAACGAAATACTGACGTTAATAGAACTCGTTACGCATGCGCAGTGTTGCAGGCACACCTCGGTGCTCGTTTCACCTCAACAAATTTTAAACCTGAGCTGCTGCAGGGAAAGTGAATGCTAGGCTTGAGAAAGGTTTTTTTAACGTTAGCTTGGTCGAAACAACATTACATTTGATAGTGACCTTAAATAATCACGCTTTTTGAATAATAAGCATGTTTTCATCTAGGAGGGTAAAACTCAACCGAGTCGCATTAAAAGACGTCGTTGGGCTCAAACTAACTCCGCGGAGGCGAAGACCACCGAAGCTAACCGCTAACATTTCAGTTGACTCCTCCAAAAAAGTAGAAAACAACACAGTTGCTGAGTTAGTGTCAGAGGAAGACAGGGCTTCGGCTACTGGCATCAGCAGTGAGCCACAGCAGACATGTTTAACACAACAACACTGCCCAGAAAATGGGACGGATACGCCCAGTGACAGCCATGACGGTAAACTGGACGACTGTGTAGGCATGCAGAGAGCAAAGAGAAAAAACGGTCTTCTGTCACGCAGTGACACGGAGTGCAAACAAAACCGGCCGAACACTAGAGGCAAGTATCAAGACAGTAAACCTAACACTAGGGGCAGGAGCAGGCTGGACAGGCAAAAAATACTGGGCAGGTGGAGTTTTACATGGTGCGTTTGCGCTGATTCACACACGGAGTTGTTAAAACATGCAGAGGTGAAACGAAAGGCCAAAATGTCCGGTCGGATTAAACTGAAACCCGCGGTCACAAGAAAGACCACAGAAAATCTGACACGGTCGGATTTGGAGTCAGTTAGCAGATGTAAATTAAGTGAAGTTGACCGTAAAGCTAGCGTTAGCCACGTTGCTAAAGGTTTCGGAGGCGTGGAGGTACAGGGCTCAGTGAAGGCCAAGTCCGCGGGCTGTGAGGCCAAGTCCGCGGGCTGTGATCCCCAGCCCGCTGCTGCAGTCTGGGGACGAACCGGAGCTCCGTCAGTATCCTTCTCACCATCAAGTAAGGCGCACTGTAGGATTTAGATTTGATTTTTTTTAAAATCACGTGCAGTTTTGTGGGATTGTCATAACGTTTTAACGAGATTTGTGTCAGATAAATGTTTTAGCTAACATTGAAGTTTTATAAAATTGTTTAAGCTAAGCTTGTTGGAATGTGTGACATGCTAAGCTAATGAGGAGATCAACATGGCAAAATAACAGTTTTTTAAAGTAGATCTCACTTTAGTGGTATTTACATTTAATGCCAAAGAGAATTACTTGGTTCAGATTGACATATAACATCAACAAACATGCTGTTAGTAGCAGTTTAATCCCCCCAGGGGCTACCATGTTTTGCTCTTGGTCCACATTAGTGTCCTCCATAATGGCTTTCTGTCTAGCAAGAACTGACCAACCCTTTCTGGTTGTAATCTCCATCAGCATTCCAGTTAAAGCTATTGCATTGTGTTAGCTTAGTTTTGGGACTGTCCACAACCTAGGAGACAATCCCAGATGTTTCTTATTGAAAAGCATGGTAAAAAACAGCAATGCACTGCTCTACAGTCAAAGTGGAAAAATGAAACCAGTTGCCCATCTGCTAATCCAGGCAGTTGGTCCTATAACCAGAATAATTCCCACTTCTACAATCAGAATGGTCTTTTAAAAACATCCCCAGCATGGTGTAAATCTCACCTTCAGGTTTCTAATCCAAACTTGTTTCAGGAATGAAACAGGCTCGATGATGGTGATGATGGTAGCATCCATTACCTCTGGAGTGGGAGTTTTTACATGATATTTAGCCTATCATTACTTGGCATAAATACATAGCCTTGAAACCATGTTTTTTCTTTAAGGAGACATGGGGAGTATTCCAGCGAGGAGGTTAATAAAGCCTGTGATAAAACCTTGCTTGAGGTTTTATCACATCTTAACCTGGGTTGTTGGTTCTGAAACACCAGCTATGAAGTAGCTATCACAACCCTGTGTTTGTTGAGCCAAAGTGCGTACATCCACAGCAAACTTGTGAAAGGCATCACCAATTGAGCCCCGAAATCACGACGAAAATGACCAAAAAAGGAAAATGGCTGTATCTGCCACTTGATGCTTGGTGGAAGATTCCCAGCAAAGTCAACACATAGTGGATGTTAAAGCAGGTCGCCTACAGTTGGCATGTGTTATCTAATTACTATATAATATAAAATGATATTTAACCTGTCTGCCCCCAAGCTGGGTCCAAGTGAAAGCAAAAACATTCTTCAGGCTTGTAAGAATTTCTCATCTGGACCTTAGAATTCCTCCAGTAGCCAATAGTAATTTCCATAGATATTGCTGTTGGCTCACAACAAAGGGTCTACCTATTTCTCAGCCAGTAATTTGACATCAGAAGGATTGAAGACAAGTTCGGGGCGCCTGCAATGACCCCTCACCACTACAGCCTGATGATGAGGGGAATCCTGGGGGGTTACATCATCAGAGCAGGGCCCAGATAACAGCAAAGTAACTCTATAAAGTCCACCTATAGCACTATATCGTGAAAACAGACCTGGAAATTGAATAGTCCTGCTTAAAACGGAAGATAAGAAATCAATGGAGACATCGGCCAAAATGTCAATGAATCATGGGATTACGCAACAAAATGTTTTTCTTTTCAGACAATAAACCATGCAATGCAATGGGGAAGTTGCCAGACAAAACCCTAATTGAAATTTAAAACAAAATACCGAAGATCGAGCCTGTTCGTTTGTTTTAATTAAAGTGGTTCTGACAGAATTGATCATGCACGCAGTGACCTTCCCTCAGATCATTATGCTGGAGATAAGTTGGGCATAGCCTGAACAAAACCTACTCCCTACCAGGCTATGTTCACAGCATATGTTTCTGTATTAACTTACCTATATTAGCCATTTTGGAACAGAAAACCCAAGATTACTGTTAAGTCTAGGTTAACATAGCCAGCTAAACCAGTAAACCTGCTTTGTGGAATACCCCCGAGTAGATCTGTCGCTTTTATCCCCCCCTACCTTGTTATGTCAAGTTTGCACAGGGTCCAGCAATAAGGGTTTTTTTCTGCTTTTTTTTTGACGGGGCGGTCTTCTCCATTTTTATGCACTAGAAATGGAAAAAAAATAAGTGAAACAATCTCCAACCAAACCAATGTCCTTCTGTTGTTGGTATTTGTGGCTTCTCTTTAAAAAGTGGCCACATAAAGCTAGGTTTAAATCACTATTCTAATAATCTGTTAGTGAGTTTTATTTTGTATTAAATGTTTTATTCTACAAATATTCATAGTGGGAGGCTAGAGATGATGATGGAATGTAAGAGGCTTTTTTTTTTTTTGGTCCTGGTACCTTCCAAACATTTGGCCCATGGTATATGTTAGTTTTGTACCCTAAATTTGCATAATTGTTGCTGTCATTTCTAATTTACCTTTTTATATGAGGAAAAAGCACATTTTGATCCCTATTTCCACATTATTTTCCACATTTACTCACCATCTGCTTTTGGTTTAATAGCACCAATTGGT
>JAOXYM010000018.1:7454658-7468416 GCA_028567055.1 Leptatherina wallacei
GCGCGTTTGCGTGACGTGAGCTGGGACACTGATGGTTGGAAGGCATTCTCCCTGTAGCAAGTTGCAATTCATTTATTTAACCAACACTATTACTCTGAAGCTGGTTAAATACGGTATAAAAAACCCACACTCACATAAAAACGATCCTAATCCACACAATTTCCCAGACTCACGTATATGACAGCAGAGTTTTGTGCACTAGACTTTTATAATCATAAAAATACGAATACAAATGTTAAAATCATTCACACGCCTTTTTGACAGTTATCTTATCCGATAAGCAGGGAATAAATGGGGTATGTTTACCCCATTAATTCACCCTTGTTTTGAGTTTCTTGGTGGATTGGATGATTGCACTCTCCCACAGTAATAAGAGAAAAAACAACACATATTGGCCATTTTTGCACTTTTTTCATTTTACACTATCAGGGATCTCAGAGGGGTGTGGGTCAAATCCATACACAACCACAACAGCTTGGCACTTCCTCCTCATTCTGGTCACCAGCTTGGCCACATTTTGCTGTTGGATGGTATCCCATTCCTTAACCAGGAGTTGTTGAAGGCCAACCACTGTGGTTGTGTTGGTCACTCTAATGTGCACTGCAAAGCCAAGTTGATCCCACAAATGTTCATCTAAATTCAGGTCTGGACTCAGGTACTCTGTGATGATCCTGGCTCTGTGGTGGAGAGGGATGTTTTCCTGATGGATGGTGATGGGTTCCAGATTATGGAAATATGAGATTTTAGGTGCCAATCAGGTGCCAGTCATACATCTGTTACTTGACACCATCCTTACAAGTTATACTTCGTTGTAGAGGTGACTAGTCAGGCTTTCAAATCATGTATACCACCACAACAACACCAATTGGTATAATCAAAGGGGTTAAATAATCAACCAAACACAAATGTCTTTAATTTTTGTGTTACGTTTGATACTAGTAAGGTTCGACAGTGGTTTTGGCCAATCTAATTTCTACACAAATAACAAGGTATAAGGCTAAGATATTAAGATGATTATCCTCTCTCCTTCAATGTACATTAAAATGATGTCAAATAAAGCAATTTTATTACTTTCTTTTTCTATTTTTATAAGGTTGGAAGTCAATATAAGTTCTGAAGAAGCCTAATTTGAGAAGAAAAACAAAACGTTTTCAGGCCCAGTGGTTACTAAAGTAGCCATTAGTCAAACTCCACCTATATTGTTCCAACAGTTGGAGACAGAAAAACTAACTCTGCCGTCTGAACATAAGTCAAAATTAATTTTATGTGCCGTTTGTCCCGAGGGAAAGATGAAATATGATGACCATTAAATAAATAACTGAGTTTTTATCCTTTTTAATTTCACTAAACCTTTATTAGGCTAATGTTGAGATTAAACCGTGCATCATAATGCTTGTCACTCAGCTGACCATAGGGCGCCTGCACCACGGCACGCACGCAGTCGGCACGTGACTACACTCCCTACCTAACGGGAGCGAGCGTTTGGCACACACCCCTCTCTCCTCCCTTTAGGACGGAAGTGGGTCCATTTTTTTCCTCAGCCAGATAAGAGCGGCTCGAGGAGCTGCAGCCCGTGCAACACGCGCTCATGAGAGGGCTTATACTGTGATTATATGATTGTTAATTCGCCCAACTGTAAACAACGACAACTACCAAGTAAGCGACGACATTGGTGTAGCTAGGGCGAGCTGCTCTCGTTGCAAGGCACATTTTTTTTTGACGGAGAGGAGAAAAAAACCCTGCGCATTCCTCCACGCAGAGAGCCAGACAGGGATACCAACCGACAGACTGAACGGGGGAGGGAGAGCTGGAAGCGGCCTCTCCATGAAGTGGACCGATGAATTCACTCTCAGAGGCAAGGGATAGACGACCTGTCAGATGTTTTGGCTTTATCAGAGACTCGCTGTGGTTGTTTTTTAATATCTAGGTGACCCGAGGCACGCTATGAGGTCGCTGCTTTGATGAATAATTCACGGTCTCTCGGTCTAAGGCTCGCGCAGCGACTACCAAACCCCAGACGTTGCCTGACCAGATCCCTATGGTGGACTTCAGGCCCGTTTGGTTGGGTTTGTTTTTTTCCTAGAGTGGAGAGCATGAAATACAGAATAATTGTGGATCCTGTGTCGCGAGTCTAGGTGCTGCTAAGTAGCGCTGAGCCCAGAAATCATGTTGCCTAGTCGGTGGGGGAGGAGAGACGGAGCTTCCAGTACTCCCAGCACCGATCCAGAGTCACTCCATTTTTGAGTTTATTTAACGAATCGCCATCGGAAACCTTCTCTAAAGAGACGGATAGTCCAGTCTCATCGTGTCATTTTCGGATGCTTCTCTAAACCGCCTTATACAACCGAGTTGAGCTCAAAGCGTTTTCTTATTTTGTTACATCTGCAACTGTTTTGGAGAACTGACTACCTCCTTGTTTTGCATCCGATAAACTCGTATTAAACTGATTTATAAAACTCAAAATCAAATTTGCACCGTTTCACAGTTAAACTGGCTATAAACACCTAATTAATCTACCTCAGATGCCACATTATCTTCTGTATATCACGACGGGCTGATCGTCCTCAAATGAATACCTCACCCTCATTCCTGCGCGTGTTGTGAACTGAGCCTTGTTTCGCTGCAGATGGCTTCGTTTCCAGACTCGGACCTGCAGACGTGCCCGCTCTGCAAGGAGTTGTGCGGCTCCTCAGCTCCCATCTCCTCTAGCTCTTCTACCTCATCCTCCTCCTCGCATAACTCGTCCACCTCCAGCCAGACCTCTAAGAGGCTCCACGTCCTGCCTTGCCTGCACACCTTCTGCAGGCAGTGCTTGGAGGGTCAGCGCAGTCCCAGTGACCCCCTCAAGCTGCGCTGCCCCACCTGCGATCAGAAGGTGTCCATCTCCGAGGCCGGGGTAGACTCCCTTCCTTCCTCGAACTTCCTCTTTAGCAACCTTCTGGATGTGGTGGTGAGCTCAGAAGATCAGATCCAGAATAAGAATGGCCACCACCACCGTGGAGGCTTGATTGGAGGCTCCTCTGCTTTCCACCCTCATGGAGGCCTGCTGCACCCACACAACATGGGAGAGCCTCAGTGCAGCTCTTGTGATGAGGAGAACCCAGCTACTTCCCACTGCCTTGACTGCCAGGAGTACCTCTGTGACAACTGTGTGCGGGCACACCAGAGGGTGCGGCTGACCAAGGACCACTTCATTGAGCGCCTGGGAGAGAGTTTCCACCTCGGCCGGGTCAACAGTAACGCAGGCCAGCCAGGAGTATCCGTGTCCCTCGCCCAGTCCCTGCAGAACAACTTTGCCCTGCTGTCCCTGTTCCAGGATCGCATGAGCTTCTGCCAGCACCATGACAACGAGGTGAGAAGTTGACTCATTTTACACACTACCATAATAAATGAGAAATATCTGACAAATGACAAATATATTTTGGACACATTTTTGTTGTGACTCAGAATCTAAACCTGCCGCATTAGTCCTACACACACACATATGCTCCTATAGTGTAATAGTATTATGTGTGTCTAGTATAGAACCATACTGTGGGCCATATGGCCTTAGTTTCAAAGAGAGCCGAGTGGCTCTTCACCTAGTTCCCTTGAGAGGAACAGGCACGCTTGTTGAGCTGGATTTTCAGACACACACACACACACACACACACACACACACACACACACACACACACACACACACACACACACACACACACACAAAGACCTTATGTGCACACACACACACGCTTATAGGGCATAGACACATGCAGAGTCTGGTTAATCTGTACCACACCAACCATTCAAAGCAGAGAGAGGCCCCTGTAGTAACTGCACACATGTTTCTGCAACTGTTAGAAGTCTTGTCCATGCACATTTTGTGAAGACCTAAGCTTTTCTGATAATTGGAAAGACAAGTTAGGATTCAAAAGATTTTTTTTTTTTTTTTGGTGCATCATTTTCTATGGGCAAAGCAAACTACAAAGGCCTGTAAAACAGGAAACCAGCTTTTTCTTGGGTTAGTCATCTGGTCAGGAAGAATAACAAATAGCATTAGTCGGAGGTCTTGGAATGTCTTTTTTTTTTTCCATAACACTTCTGGTTTCTGTTGAGCTCGGAGAAGTTCTTCCTGCTGCTGCTGAATAAAAAACTGGCAAGACCCAAATAATCTTTTTTTTTTTTTTTAATGAAGCCGTTCATCATAAAAAGTTTGGCCCTGTCTGCTCACCAAATGCCTTTGTAGTGTAAGCGCATTCTAGTAAGTCAATTAATCTACTGCAAATGTCAAAGCAGTGTTAAGTTTTTCACATAACCAATAACAGATTGCGCTTGCACATCAATCTTTTTAAGTTACAGTAGCATGTGTGTGCCTTACTGCCTGGGCCTGCAGTCAAACACTGCCAACCCAGCAGGATGCCATTCATTGTTAACAGACCCTTGAAAAGCATACCAGTGCTGCCCATCATGACTTACTTTCTGACCAGAGACATGACTTGAGGGGAATTATATTATGGTGTACTAATTATTTCTATATATATCTTTATCAAAGTAAAAGCATGGTTTAATTGCTAACTGTGTTTCTATTCACAAGCAAAGCTAATCTCAAGCAATAATTTAAAAAAGAGAAAAAAGAAATGTGAATCAGACATGTTTCTATTGACTAGTTTGAAGCGACTAAATGGATTGCATGGTGTCACCAGAGAGGTGTTGTATAGGCTACTTTTGCTATGGTTGTGATTGAGTAGAAGTAGTAGTTGTCTTAAGTGGAAATGAGCCAAGAAGAAGGGAGAAAACCCAGCAGTGATGGACATCGTGAAGAGAAAAACTGTGTGAGGTCTTCTTCAACGATTACTTCCATCTTTGGGAATATCTGAGATGTATGTGTATCTGGGAAGATGCCACTGAGTCACGTGGCTTTATTGTTGGCCGGTTCAGACTGGAAACAGTTGGTGTTTTTAATCTTTACCAGGCCAAACACAAATTGCAAGGTTGTTTCTATCCTCTGTAACGTGTACAAAGCCAGTCTTTGAAACAAGCAAGAACCACCTCAAAAGAGTGTTTCAACTTTCTTTCTATTCCATCAGTGGAAGTTTTTTTTTTGTTTTTCCACCATTTTCCATTAGTCTTTTCTTATTTAGATCTGCTAAGAGTGACTTGAAACTTGGCTCCTGATGCACAGTATTTTGTTGGGGGTTGAAAAAAGAAGCAGGGTGGTGTGTTGTGGTTGTGGGGAGAAATGGGAGTGAGAGTTGATCTAATGATACCAGCAGTAGAACTGGTGCTGAAGTGGTCTCGCCTAAAAATCTCCACCCATGAGGTCCCATCACTTTGCACATTGTGTTGTGGTAATGGCTCGTTCCTCTTTCACTCTGTGAAACAGATGTTTGTTATTAGTTTAACTGGGTTGCAAAGTTAATATTTGCTAAAATGTGACAAATCTGAGAGAAAAACCTTCACAAATGCTAACCGAGTAATTGTTTTTGCGTTTTCCAAAACTTTGATGTGCAACATATTGACCAAAAAAAACCCAGAATGAAAGAAAGCTGTCAAGTTTTCCTTGTTTTTTTCCTTTTTTAACCCCCCCGCCCGCCCCCCCATATACACACCCAGTCTGCTGCCAGTAAATATGTAGGGTCAGTTTTCCAGTAAGGGCCTCATTTCCCACTCACTTGCTCACTGTTCTTCAGCCCTGGGGGTGGGAATGACACAGGAGAGGACTAGTCTTTCTTTACCTGTGAGCACTGAGACGGCAGAGCCATTATCCATCATCCAGCTCTGTGTGTCCATCACACATTAAAATGTATTTGTCACTCTACTTGAAAGACTAGTCAGTCTGTTTGCACAGTTCAGCTGTCAATCAATTTAAAATCCTCGAATCATACTGAAAAAGCTTGTCTGCATTTAGTCATTTTTTCTGTATCATCCATGCTTTTTAATGAAGACTTCCCAAGCTTCGAATACTTTACTCGTGCATGTCTTTCATTTAACCGGCCATTCGTCGTAAGCTTTCCCTGTGCACCTAAGTGCAACTCTTTATAGAGGACACAAGTCGATGTGCACGCTTTTGTCTGGGCAGGTTCCTCAAGGTTCACTTGAAATGTTTAGGCTCTTGTTCTATTATTAAAGGAGTGTGAGATTTTTCTTGGCTCCAAGAAAATCATTAAGAGCGACTGTAACAAATACCATAACAAAAAAATGGGCTGTGGCGATCGTGAAATTTTAGCTAAGAGTTGTCCTTCGTTTGATTAACAGTTTGGTGAACTGATGGTGATATTTGGGGATATTGGTCAATTTGACTGCTGCAGTATTTAGCCGTGAATCTGACTGTCTGCAGGTTAGTGAGCTCTCCTGAGGTCATATGGTTTAAAATTAGAGGTGGACTAATTCATTGGTTTGGCAGCATAATCTGTGTAGGTGGGATGTTTTTAAAGCAGAACTTGGGTCATTTGTCTCCACAAGTCCCGCATGCATTGCGGTTTTGAAATGAAGCTCCAACTATAAAAGTTAAGCGAGTATTTCCAGTTGAGTCATTAAACACGACAGCCTTCACTAGACTATCATAAGAAATTCACTGTCAGTCAACCTTTACTTTAAAATCCAAATATGTTTTTTGTTCACATCTGAGCCATGAATATTAATAAATGCTCAGTAAAACACATTTGATCAGAGGTTAAACACCTGTTTTGTGCATGTTGAGCATTGCAGAGAGAAAACTCCTTGAAGGACATGAGACTTTTGTTTTAATTCTGATAGTTATGCAAAATATTTGCAGTTGGCACCAATAATTGCAGCCAAACAGTGACATGATTATTTTAACAGGTCAGTTTGTTTGCTCAGAGATATGAATAAAGATAAATTAAGTGAAGGGGTCAATTAAAAGGCTACCCAGTTTGGCCTATTAAAGAGGATCTCATCAGCCCACAAAGGCTGAGTCTCAGACGATAGTCCTGATCTGGAGAGAAGTAGAACAAGATTTAACACAGGCGTAAGTAATGGCATTAACAATGAATACATCCCATTTGAATGCTTTAGTTTCAAAACCCTGTTATTGTGCATGTTTGTTTAGTTACTGGTGGGGCCATAATTGATGTTATTATCTACACCCTTGTTTTCCCAGCATTGAAACAAAGAGGCCATTATGACAGATCAAGCCTGACGGTCTAAAATGACATTAATGATATCTGGCTGACTATCTTTTGTTATTTCTGGGCTGCTTCTGATATTATTAATGAATTAGTTGTGTCTCACGTCTGATAAGGCTTTGCATTAATGCAGCATGAAACTTCTTTTCATTTTTTTTTTTTATAGACATTTTGATATGCAGAAGACACAAATGGATTCAGTTCAAACTTTGTGGCCTGTCTCAACTATTTCCACCACATTGTTTTCACACTTTCCACTTTTTTTTTTTAAGTCAACTTCAACCTCAAGGAACAATGAGTGTTTCTTGCAGCAGCAGGGTGACAGGCAGAATCCCTCACTTCATATTTAACTCATTCTTAAATGGACTGAAAGAGCTTATGTTTCTTGTTTCCTTTCTAAAGGCTGTGGAATGAATATCAAGTTATTTGCTTTGGCTTGAGTTTTTCCCAGTGCAGCAGGCTTGCACAACCCTCTGTCATTTTGGACATTTGCTAATTTGAATGAGTCATTCATGCACAGGAAATAAAGAAGTGGTAGAACCTTGTTGATTCCCCAATGATAGGAAGAAAAAAAACGGCTAAAAAAAGGAAGAGTTTCAGGTGGAAGATAAGACTCCTTAATGCCTTATCTTCAGCAAAGGGAGTCAGCTTCACGCTGATAAGAATATGCAGAGTGTGAGCACACGAGTCTGTTCGCTGGCTCACCTAAGCAACATAATAAAAGTCACTTTTTTTTTTTTCCTCGTTGGGTTTGCAAGCGGACAGAGTGCTCCACGCTGTGCGTGAAGTTGAAATGGAAAATTGGATTACATCAAAGGAGCACCCTCTGCTTGCTGTGATGTCACGCTCCAACATACAAATGCATAACGGGCCCCATCTGAGAGACAGCTAATGATATGTTAATCCTACAAAATGTCACTCTGCTCTTTAGATTAAATTGTTCTCTCCCTGGCTGCGTGCATGGCAATACACGTGTGTGGCTTCTCAGCAACACACACACAAACACACAACTGGTCTTTATGTAGAGGAGGTGGGGTGAGGGAGGGGTTACTGGAGCAGTCCGAGAGCGGCCAGAAAGTGGTTGCTGGGCAATGGGTGCTGAAAATGTGTTGCGCTTTAAGGATGAAGTGAAGTTGAACTAATCAGTTTGATGGCCCACTAATGCTTTTGTATCGCCTGAAGGGTCTAGTTTGTGTAAGAACGAGTCAGATGTTTGATTCTCCTGGGAGGTCCGGGAATGTTGTTGTAGTTTGTTTCACATTTCTACAATTCTACCTTTTTTTTAATTTTTTTATTTGTGTATTTTACTGCTCTGTTATCTAGTTCTGTAGTAAAACGGTATCACTTAAAACACATGCTTGCTTGGCTTTGTGAACGTCGGCTTCACTCCCCCTCTCTGGGGGTCACTAGTGGAGAATGTTTGTAAGGAAACCTAACCCAACACTGACGCTGATACAAGTCCAGAGGAATTCCTGTAACTTGAGTTTATACCTCCTGGGTTCTCTTTTCCTTCTCCCTCTTTCTCTCTCACACTCACACACACACACACTGGGTATTTCCTCTGTCGACTCCTGCCTTTCTCATCAGCACTTTCTGCCTGTTCTGTGTCAGAAACAATGGACGTTATAGATACAGAATATCTCCAACATGATTTAGCAGCTGTTGCAGTCGAGGGGCCGGTGATTACATTTCATCACTCCTGGAAGTATCTAATGTGTGAGTGTGTGTGGACGCAGCATTTTCTTTTCCAAGAGCATCTCCCATCTGTAGGTAGTTATCGTCCGAAGAGGATTTCGGCGTGTGAGCACTTCCACACAGGCAGCAGAGTTCGATTATATGAAGTTGGACTTCCATGGTTTTAATGTGCAACATGTGCCCAGTAATTAGAGAGCATTCCTTGTTTCCTGTGTGTTTCATGTAGGCTAAAGGGAAGTGTACATGTGTGTGTCCTAGCTTTGATGTCCATTTGAGGACTTTTGTCCATATAAATTTTATGGTTAGAAAGGAAGGCATTTATCACATTCTCTTTGACAACAGGATTTAAACCTCATTCAGAAGCTGGAACCTGCGCCGCTTCCTACTCAGTGGTTGGGCCCAAATGGGCTTTTAATTGGCCATTATTTGACCTCACTCAACAGAATTGTGCTATTAACACATTTAACTTTAACACTCTCAGCACTATATGAGGGACACCACACAGTTTCCAGTTACAATTTGACCACCTGAAGTTTTGATACATGTTGCTGGTTTTTGAAACGACTTTTAACTGCTGCAGCAAACCATCGGTGCTTTTGGTATACTCCTATTTTTCCTTCGGTTCCCAGTGTTTTCTTTTGACTACGTCAACTAGTATGCCTAAAGCTTGGTTGATTTGTGTAAGTAAAGGTATGTTTTGATAAGAAATACTAATGGATGGGGAAAAAGAAAACTGCCGCATTAGTTTTAATGTTATTACATTCAAGTACATTTAAGCTTTAAGTTTGCTTGATGCCTTTCCTCATTGTGTCTTTGGCATCTCCAACTGTTTTCCAGATCAGGAGCGAAAATGATCTGTATCGAACCAGGAAAGCATCCTGTGAGGCAATGATGACTCTCGAAAGATTCACTATTCAAACATGACCTACATTACACACTCCTGTGGCCTTGGCAATTAATGTTTGATATAATTTTGGTCATTCTAGTCTGTCTGTCGTTGAGTTAGTTGACCTGTATCGGTTTGTTTGGGAACACTTTTATGGGTTAAATAGATCAGATATAAAGGTACCTTTTTACACAGCTGTGCTTTTGTTTTTAACTTGGAACATCTTACTCAATGCAGACGTAAAAGATGGCTGTTGATTGTGTGCTGATGGAGTTGTGAGAGCGCTGTGTGATGGATGCAGCGGGTAGCAGAGAATAGCTTAATGCAAGTTAAACTCCCAAGCTTCCAATAATGAAACCCTACCCAACGTGCTGGTTAACAACTGAAGTAGTCGTGGTTGGAAAACACATTTCAGTTTTGTAGAGAGATTTAGTTTGACCAGATCCTTCATCATGGTAACCCTGTTGCCTTGCATAGCTTTGGATTTCACTCGACAACTAATGTAGGAAGAGTTTTTGATGTGGAGATTTACTATTTGAGTTCACACTAACTTGTACTCTGGTTCAACTCGCGGTTGCCCTTAATGTGTAATGTTTAGTCTAGCTGTAGAAGTGATGTAGTCTCACTCCCCTCTGTTTCCTCCTCCCTTTTATACATACACTGCTCTGTGTGTATACATTTCCCTGTTGCTATCGGTTACTAACATGAAGCTACACTCGGTGGTCCCAAAACCGTTGTCTTGGATGAAATGTTCCAGTCGAATAAGCTTTTTAAATCGAAGTGTAGAGCTTATATGTAGGTGTGGCAGAGGGATGGAAAAGAGAAGCGTTGGTGTAATGAACTGAGTGAGTTGAAACATGCCGGTTGCTTACTATTCAACTAAGATGCACAGTTACTAAGAATAGCTCGTTTGTGTCTGCACACACGTGTTGCAGCTCAGCTGCTCCACATTTCCTTCACACAGCGTCTTCGATTGATTGATTGATTCATTCAATCATGCCGTGACTCCATCCCGTCTTTCATTCGCCACCTGTTTGTTTCTCAAGTCCTACCTTTTTCCTTCTCTCGCTAACAACCTCATCTCCCCCTACAAAGAGCCAGTTGCATGCTGGCTGTGTAAGGAGGCCAGCTGACTCCGGTTTGTTTTCCTTCTCCGCTGTGCTGCTGTCCAATCAGAGCGTCGGTGTGCAGCCACCGCCCCCCCATGCTGTGTCTGGCAGAGTTTCAAAACATGGACAGGAGTGTCCGATGGCAACGAGCCAATTGGGTTGGCCTCAAGAGGGCGGAGCCACAGTCGTAGAGGAGAAAGACAAATGGCAACGAGAGGGAGAAAGAGAGTAATGCTAAGAACAAAGAGGGATGGTTGTTAAAAAAAAAAAAAAAAAATCAAGATTGTGAGGAAATATTTGAAAAGGGTGAAAGTAGGTGTCAGTAACTTTCATGAAAGGGTCTTTGTCTGCTGGCATTACTGGGAATTTTGGGATCAGGGGTTCCTCAGATTACCAGCCTGGACATACCAGACTGTCTTAAGGTTGCTGCTTTGTCTTAAGCTTTTTTTTGTTAGTGGAATAATTTTTTAGCCTCTCTAGCTTAACTGTTGCACATGCTAAATCGCTGCTTTCCTCAGTAACAGATGATTCAAAGATGTGTTGGTGGATTTAACAATCCCCAATGCCAGAGTCACTTTCGCTGGGCAGAACATGCACTCCTGCAGCTGGAGCAGGATTTTTTTTTTTCTCCACTTCACTCCACTACCAATAATAGTTTCCACATAAATGTAGGAAAGTTTTGTGCATGTATGTTTGTGATGTTAGACTGGAGCCTCTGGACACCTGCATCTGCCTGAAGTGTTGAAAGTGGGTGTGTTTGAGTTCGGCATTCATCACATACTTGAGTCTTACCTTACATGGCTTTTACTGGAATGGAGGGGGGGGGGGGGATTTTAGTGAAAGCCAAAATTTGTCAAGCACCTCTTTTGGCAGATGTTTTATTAAAATCTAGCACTCTCCTCAAATGAGAAAAAAAAACATTTAGCATTTTTGAAAATCGGGATTTGTGTTCTTTTGAGTAAAATTGCATCCAGTTGTTAAAGATTTATGAGCCAAGGTCAAAGGATTTCTTGAAAATTATTATATTTTTTCAATTAACTTACTATGCATCTGAATGGATTTGCTTTATATATGAACAGACTTCTTTTAATTCCGAACTGATGTGGAATTGGATGGTTTTATATACGAGTCGCTTTAAGTATTAAACACCTTCCAAGTAAAATGTTGTGTATTCGGTGTCAGTGAGCATCCTCTTGATATCAATATTTTTTAAAAGAACAACTTCTCCAAGGGGGAAAAAATATGTGTAATAATTTTAGTTATGGCTCTTTTGAGCTGAGTGTCTTCTTGTTACAATAAACACCACTTTTACAAAAAGTGGTCAGCTTCCAAACATGCTGACAGCTGACGTAAGCCCACAAGAATGTCTCTTTTGTGTTTTCGGTACCTTTCTGACCTTTCTTGTTTCTCTGCTGAAAGGCAGATGAAGAAATGGGCTCACAGGCCTAAACTCTGTCAGCAGATTACAAAAATCATTGACGTAGGTGATCCAGCAGTGTTTAAAGAAAACCTGCACTTCCATAAATGGCCTAAATTTAAAGTTTCGGACAAATTCTTTTAAAGGTAATTTGTACGTGAAATTCTTTTTTAAGACTTTGAAAGCAAAGAAAAATGTAGGTAGTGGGGAATTTTCTTGGCAGTATTAAGATAATTCTCTTCCCCTTTTTGATGGAGCAGAACTTTTTCAGTCATTTTAATTTCCAAATCAATATGAAAATAAGATGATTCATGAAGTGCAATGCTGGTACTTGTGAAGATGGTTGCACTGAAAGTTAGAGATGTTCTTTATTGTGTGAATTAAAAAGAAGAGAACCAAGGTGAAAAGCTTAAGATGGTTAACGTTCAAATGACTAGTTTCTTCCAGATGTGGGTGGCTGCATCCGTCTTTGATGTGCTGCCTAATTTATTTATGTGTTTAATTTTGAATCTTGTTTTCCAATTTCACAGAGCGGTCTTCCTTTTTTTTCCTTTTTTTGTAGCACCACAGTGTGACATTATATGGCCCTGATCCCTTCCCCCCACTCGGCTGTGCACGCAGGCAGCGAATGCTGCATGGAGTGGTTTTAATGGCTAGTTGGTGCCCTCTCCCCCAGTTCTCAGTATCTCTGAGGGGAGGATGGGAAGGAGAAAAAGGGGGCTGATCCTGCTGCGGTGTGAATACAAAGCAATGCAAAGCAAAGATTATAAGAAAGCACTGCGTTTTTATTTTTAAAAACCTTGTTTGATTGATTGCACTGCAGAACATGTCTTTTAAAAGGATATTCTTTCAATTCTGGCCAATTTATATTTTGTTTTATTGTTTTGTCATTACATAATTGTGATTTATTTCTGTCAGTATTCCCGTTTTGTGTGTGTGTTTGTTTTTTTTTTAACCTGTAGAGAGAGAAACAAAAATGGCAAAAAAAAAAAAAAACCCCGCCCCATAGAACCTCTCCCAGAGACACAGAAGGGGGAAAATTTGTATAAAAAGGAAACAAAACGAGAATAGAGACTGAGTGACATATGCACATAATACATCAATACACAAGACCTCATAAAATCTGATGTAAAAAGTCTTAGAATAATACCTATACATAAATACTAACCAGCATAACTTTAAGCCCAATCAGTTGGTAGTAAACACATTTTTAACTAAAGCCACTGTTGGAAAGGATCTTGCAAAGAAAATGAGGTAAATCAAAATAAATGAATAAAAAAGTAAAATACAAAAATAAGTGAATGAATAAACAAAGGAGAGAGAAATAACCCGACATGCTACAGATTGAAAAGTTGTTGGAATGGTGAGATTGCAGAATGTGAAGGGGTCTATGGGAGGCTTTTAAACGGCTGCACATAAACATACAACAAGAAACACTCAAACAGACCAAGGAGAAGAAAATAAATTCACACAGTCAAGGAAAAGAAGGAAGGCAAATAAAAACACGGTAACATCCAAAGATGGACA
>JAOXYM010000018.1:7478024-7493614 GCA_028567055.1 Leptatherina wallacei
AAAATATAATAGGTAACAAGTAATTAATCTGCTATTCTGTTTTTGCGCAAAAACGGTGGGTTCAGTGCTACTTTAATCTCTTTTCCTGTGCATGTTAATAAAATACATGATGGATGAAAATATGTAGTCAACTGTGTTCAAGGTACGTAAACAAAATGGCAGAATCTGCTTCATAAAGAAAAATAACAATTAGAACCATGCACGCCCAATAGCTACCTTTTTGTTGCATCTTTTCTAAAGAATAACTACTGAAAGAGAAATTGACACCAAAAGTAAAGATCAGCTCTCAAAAATGAAAAGTAAAACATACAGATTGGCTGGATTTCCTGCTTGAGACGTAACACGGGATTCACTCTGTGTTGGGTAAAGTTTTCTTTTAAAAGCAGTTGATTGGATGGCAGGATTTGTGTCATTGAAATAAAATCCGCTGTGTTTCTAAGATGCTTGCTGAGAATACTTTTGCATTTCCATATACTAGCACTTCTTTCTGTTTACTTTAGCACTTTGGTTGTAATATCGGCGTTAATCTTTCCTCTGAATGTACTGGATCCTTGGTTTAGAATATTAACCCGCAGGCTAAAAACAGCCATGACTGACACAACATCCCTTGAATGCATGTCACATGACAACTTGTAAGGATTTTACTGTTAATCATAGAGAAAGATGGTGACTGTTATGACCAGTGTTTCCAACCACATGATCAGTATTTTATTGGAGTGGCGACTGCAGCTGAAATTAAATTTGCCCACAACTCTGTAGTACTACTGGTATCTCTAGTGTTTCAAAGCTGTTTATCCTGCAGCTGCATCTTTTAGTCTTAGGTCCATGTTGCTGACAGACATTAGCACTGAGGCATGTTACAGTACATGCTGTAGCCACCAGATACACCAGATACTTTATTAGCTACAACTTGCTTGAACCAGGTTGGACCCTGTTTTACCTTCAGAACTGTCTTAGTTCTTGGTGGCATAGATTCAACAAGGTGTTGGAAACATTCCTCAGAGATTTTGCTCTGTATTGACAAGATGGCATCACACAGTTGCTGCAGATTTTTTCTCCTGTTCCACCACATCCCAAAAACTGAAATATTGGATTGAGTGACTGTGGAGGCCGTTGGAGTACACTCATTGTTAGGCGCATGGTGCATTATTCTGCTGGAAGTGGCCATCTGAAGATGGTGCACTGTGGCCATTAAAGGGATGGAGATGGTCAGCAACAGTACTCATGTAGGCTGTTGTGACAGGAGGGGGAATCAGTGTGGTCTTCTGCTGCTGTAACCAATCTGCTTCAAGGGTGTGTGTTAAGAGATAGTATTCTGCATACCTCGGTTGCAACTAAGTTCCCAATAACTTGAATTGCAAAGCTAAAAGTCCTCGTCTGTTGGCTCGGGAACTCCGCTTTTTTGGGGGAATTGTGAATGCGCAAACCAACTCTAATTCAGATCAACAGAATTCGGGTCTGCCTTCATAATCGACTTTCAGTCCACTTCAAGTGAACCAAATATAGAAAGTGGACTACAAAGCAAAGGGCACCGTGGGATGTGGGTTCTGTGCAGGGCATTGTGTGTAAACACACCCAAAACATACATGTGTGTGGGATGATGGGCGACTCTGGCCAGTAGAAATGGTTCGCGGTCAGATGTGGAAGAACACGGTAAAGATTTGATAGATATATGGCCAACCCGAGACTGCTATGATCTGATGCAGCTCCATGTTTTACTCTGATGTAAAACATAAGTTGTCCTGCATCAACCAATAGATGAGCAAGTTTGATGAGGAGGACCGTTTAGATACAAGTTGTCATTGAAGTAGAACATTTAGCGCTCCTTTTATGTTTTAGACAGAACCATAAATGGTGCAGAACCTCGTTAGAGAACATCATGTGGTCCAATAGATACTTAAAATTTGGAGAGTGACAAATCAAGTTCACCTTTAAAGGTTTTCGTGTATTTAAGGCCCATTCTTTCATTATACAAGCAGCTAAACATCTCAAACTTTTTTGTGAGTAGTGTCTAAGACTATGATTTGGGAACATTGTCTTTATATCTTGTCCTCTGAGTGAGGTTTCATTACCTCCATTATCAGAGTTTGCTTCAATCCCTAAAGTGGACCTAGCATGATTGTCATTCAATTTTTATACTTTGGTACCTGTCGATAAGCTTTGCAATGATCTCAGTGCAGATATATAGATCTTGCTATGTTGGCAGCTAGGAAATGTATAACTCTTAATTGGAAAGAATTTAAACCCCCAGTATTAGTTCACTGGTGGAATGAACTCTCAAGCTATCGTACATTTGACAATATTTATTACAAGAATAAAGGCAGATCCTCAGAATTTTAAAAATAGGGCAGTCTCATATAGACTCGTATTTGACTTTAAGAATTTCTTAAGCCAATGTGAAGTATAGTGATAATAAGACCTGAATGCAATATTTATTTTGTGGTTTTGCATGTTTTAAGTGGGATTCCCACTTTTTTTTTTTTTTTTTTCTTGTTTCTGCTTTGTTTTGAGGGTATAAATTTGTATATTATTTTAGGGGAAAAAAAAGAGAAAACAAGTTTTGTAATGATCATAACTCCCACTAGGTTTCAGGGGAAGGGAGAGCTTTCTCCTGCGGGAAGTCATTCACCAGATATGGAGAAGATTTGTACTCAGATTAGTCAAATTTCCTGAGGCTTGCAGAGGGAGCAAACCAAGGGGTCATGTGAGACAACCAGTCTGGAGGCTACTGCAACTTGAAAACAAAGAAAAACTTGAGATGTTTTTTTAGCATGATATTGCCTCAAATCCAGTTGTACATGTTTTGGTTTTTTCTCGTGGTGTGCTCATAATATTTGTACTTAAATCTGTTCACTTGCCCTAATACCACCAAACTCAGACATCTGAAATGGTTTCAGTTTCTGCTTGAGGTTCAGACTCATTCCCTTTTAGTGTTGAAACAGTCTCAGATTTAGCTTCAGACTTCCTGCAAAGATGGCGTCATGATGGGCCTTGTTCAAAGACCTGCAAACAAATCCAAACATTTTCACAACTGTTGCTGGCCACAGATCCAAGATTGCTGGGTCTTTTGGGGAAATGGGTCAACCTGTCTTTGCAACTGAAAACACATTTACATCTCTACAGCAAGGATAAAGTGCCTTTTGCTGTGAGAAGAAAGAAGATGGTCTGCTCTTAAAAAGGTCATGGTGGTTAACGTGCGCACTCTAGCCGAGGTGCACTACCTGGAGAATTTGACCATTCAAGGAAATCCAGGAATCTTGACATGATGGCGTCTACGTTCCGAAAAAAAAGTCTTTCGATTATCAGTTCAGGAATTAAAAGCATGAAATTACTTCTTTAGTTGCGTGTTTTCCTCTGAACTGGATAGCCAAATGAGTCCGTTTTTTATTTGAAATGCCATTGAAGAGGAGAACTGTATCATTTCCAGAAGGGAACAAAACCAATCAAATGTGAGCATTGTTGAGGGGGAAAGTCTCACCACAATATTACAGGCAGCAGTTCATAATCCCCTGCACCATATGAAGTATATGTTGTATGTTCTTTGACTTTTGTCTATTTTCTAACAATGATCAAGGTATTTAGTTTGCAAAGATGAAGTTCTTTTAACCTAAGTCTCCTGATGTCCTCTTTGTTGGAGGTGTTTGTCAATCTCCTTAATTCAGGCTGAGAAGTTCTCAGAGCAGCAGATCTGACTAATTCTCATAATCTGGGAAAAGATACGTTTTTCTTTTGGAGACGCAGAAAGCTGTGATTGTTTATATGGCCAGTTTTTAGGTTGTTTACCTGCCAGTACATCTAAGAAGTTCATTTTTGTATGCAACAGATGATATTCTGAGGTAAGACTAGTTCAGGGAAAATAAAAATATTAACTAAAACACTGAAGTTTTACACTGAGTTAGATTTGACTGTTTTGGAATATATCTGTAGTCCATATTGTCCTTAGCAATGGGTTGTATGGGTATTTAACTCCTCTCAGGTTTTTTAACTCTTGCCCCCTATTCTTAGATTCAAGATTCAAAGCGTTTATTGTCATTTGCACAGTAAGGAAACAAGTTTCCCTGTACAATGAAATTCTTACTTTGCTGTCGACACTGAACGCCAGCTTAGAAGAAGAAAAAAACAGGTTCTTTCCCCTCAGGACTTTTAGTCTTCATTCATTTTGTAACCTCATGATCAGTGGTGGATTTGTTGAATAAAGACCCTCTTAATTCAAGATTCAATTTATTGATTGCACAACATATAATTCTGTTATAAAATGACTGATGTAAGACATTGATTCGTGCAGATAAAATCTTTAACCAATGAAGATTGGAGGTGTTATTTAGAGCAGCATTCAAAAATGTTGTAAAAATGAAGGGCTTTCTTAAGGGCCTTTTACACTTAAATAAATCTGTTTTTCAACAAGTGCAATATGAGAACAATCAAAGAAACATGGAGTGATTAATTTATCATGATGCAGTGCACAATGTTCATGCATCTTGGCTGACTGAAAACACACAATGGAGCTTTTAAACTCTTTGCAAGTTGGGTGACGTTGAATGACGCCGTTTGTTGTGGGTGGGGTACATCAGGGCCGGAGGTGCTACTAATTTAATGCAAAGGGGTTTTTAGGCCAGAACTTCTAGCCTCAAGCTAAAAGCACGATTATATCAATAACCCACACAGTGACCTGATGGTTTAAATGCGACTTTTGAGTTCCCATTCAGACTCTGTGTCTTGTGCTCAGAACATTGAGGCGTAACTAAGATGCAGCAGTCTAGTCTTGAACAAGCTGTGTGCTCTTACTCAACAGTTACGAGGCAAAACGAGGACGTAAGCAGAGCATAAAGACCTCTTTTCAGCACTGCTTGATCAAAATGCCCAAGATGATAATGGTCTGAATTTCAAGAAAAAGCCTCACAAGTTAGTTATTCAGAGGAATAGATTTTATTGACAGAAGATGACTTTCTTATTCCTGAGGCCCCTTAAACCTCTGAATAAATGCTTCAAAGTCCCCTGAGAGTTTGTTAATGCATAACAACATAGAATAGCATAAATCTTTAGACTGGATTACATGATTTATCTTCTTCTTAGATGCATTGGACCACAAATAACAGACTAATTTAGTATGGAACTAAAATCTGACATGAAGCATTGTGATTTTATGGTGTGGCAGAGAACGAGTGCTTTCATTGACATAGTAACAGACCAGCGTCTCATACCCTTAGAAACATTTAAATAAGAACCAGAAAAACTACAAACTAATGCTAAATCTTGAGGGATGTCATGTTTTGAGCTCCGTGGTTAAAGCGTTTTCCGATGTGGCTCGATAAGAAAAACTAGTTGACACCAGGAGTATACAGTGTTTCTTCAACAACAGAGCATATGGATAAACCTTCACATAAAATCTCTCCACAATGAGAACAATTTCGGGGTTTTTTTTATGTCAGAAAGCAATAAGGTGCTGAAGGCTGTGCAGATAGAGCTGAGGAGGAACACCGGACGGTCTTGTCTAGAACAACCACAAGACGAAGATAGAGGCTTGAGCCTGGATTCCACAAGGAATCCAACTTGTAGTCTTTGGTGGACCAAAGTTGACAAATTATATGACTGATCTGATTGAGCTCTTCAACTATAATTACTCCCTTACATGTAACTGGTGTTTTGGGGCTTAATAATTCATTTTTGAAACCAGGTCCCAAAGTGAATAAACCTAAAGAAAAAAAAAAAAAGAAAAGAAGAAAAAAACCCACCATTTCACTTCTGTGTCTACAACCCATCCATCTTTCATGAATCGATGAGGCCATAGCCTCACCACTCAAACAACTCAACAGTGGCAAATTACAGTGTTGTGTTGGTGCCGCAGAAACTTCTGAGCGTGATGCGGCTTTTACTGTAAAATATTCAGTAGCAGAAAAGCTGAATATTTTAAAGTGACAATGCACAATAATGTACAACACTGACGTAAATATGCTGGATTTAGCATGGTGCTAATTTCCATCCGCAGTCCCACAGAGCAAACGCACGACATCAACAGTAATGCAGTACTGTAGATAAGAATATAGTAACAACAATAACAGTAAAACAGTTTACGAGACGAAGACTGTGTACAATAAATAAAACTTGCTTTATTTCTGCTGCCACCGTCGGCAACAGGTGGATGTTTGTTTACATCGCACAGGTTTATGTGCATGCTCCAGGTCTTATTCTCTGTTTTTTGTTGATTTCTGTGGCAGCGTTACAGCGCTACTTACAGGTCTGGCATATGTGCTACAAGGTTTTCAGTGGTTTGGTGTGGATGCACACATTTCATGAAAACGGTCCCACTACACTGTAAACATTTTGAAAGGAATCCGTTCCGTCTCCGTGTAGATGTAGGCTGATGCTGTGTGCGGCTGACGCGTATATCGGTCACAGCTAGATGTAAAGTTGAAGTTTCTTTTCCTGCTTTTTCTTTATACCCCTGCTCTACTGAAATACTGCAGATTTCCCCATTTACCTCTGTCCTTTCTTTAATTACCATTTACACCTCTATAAAACGAACCATCCCTGACCAAATAGTCAATGCAATCCCTTTTCACACAGTAACATCTCTGAGAAGACTCCCTCGTTATGCCCATGTTGCTTTACTTTGCTTGTTTGCACTGACCAAACAAAGGCGATGCAAAGGCATCCCAATGTGTGCTTTCAAATGGCATGCTGGTATTGCAGTACAACAGCATTGGTGTCTACTGTGATATTTTCCACAATGCCAGTGTTTTTAATTCATAGAAACATTGACTTGGTTCTTTAACTGCCTCTGATCTTCTTACTTCGCAAAACAGGGAAGTATAAGGAACCGTGCTTGAACAGATTGTATGAAAGAAGCCGAAGTTAACCATAACATGCATATATATAAACTGATTGCTTTTCAGTCTGTCCTTTTTTTTTTTTTTTTTTTTTTTTTTTTTTTTCCCCCTCAAAATGCATCTCTTGTGACCGGACTTAGAGATTCAGTTTAGCTAATATTTGTTTAAATGTCTCTCAGAGGTCTGCTTGAGGCTTGTTGACTGTTGCCAAAAGCATCTGGTCAAGGTTCAAACTGCTGAGTGAATATTTGACCACTCCTCTTGGTGGACTGTGGCAGAAAACTCAAATTGGGCCAAATCTGTGTATTTTTAACAGACAATTTGGGGGAAACCTGCCTGATATATTCCCCAGCTGGCTTTTGTGTGTTCAGGGTCATTGTCTTGTTGGAATACGTTTCCTTGAGGAATCTTTTAGGATTCAACAGCTCAAAGAAATAATCAAAAACCCAGTTTTATGATTTCACCATTAAATTCATGCCTGTGTTTAATTTCAAAGTCCCCAGCTCAGGTGTTGAGTGGTAAGTAGAGCTTAAACAACTTCTGAGTCATGCGAGATCCTGAAAATGACTCGGCTAGTGTTTCTTGTTGCCAGTGTGACCGTCACCTGTGGTGTCTTGGCTGTAACACGACAGGGCAGCAGAGGCTATAATAAGAGTTTGAGGTTAAGTGTGACACATTTGTCAGTGCGAGTCTGGGTGTGTCTTGGGTGTCTGTGAATCAGTGGAGCAAGAATTGTGCTGGCATAGGAAGTTGTAACTTTTAAGCAGTGCTTGCGCTGCTGAACATCAAGGGTTTCCTCTTGCTAATTTTCTGCCTGTGCTCTAACTCTGTAACACACACCAACTCCGCCTTCCCTTTACTCAGCTGAGGAGCTAAAACTAGTTGCGTATCCGCCAGAAAGCCCAACTCGCGTCTTTGTCTTCACTAACCATAAAGCGTAACTCTAGCCTCACAGATGCAAATTGCAGTTTCAGATGCTTCTCTTTTGGACTCTTTGTTTCTTTTAGGGTCCCTCCCTTACCACAGAGGCAGTCAGACTATTGTGTTGGACTCTTTTTGTTAGTTGATGGTAGGTGAGAGCCCAGTCTCAGTGCCTCAGGTTATTTCACCCCCTTTAAGGCTGTATTCTTTTCTGTAATTTGACCTGGCTTCTCACAGATTATTGGCATGGTGATATTTTTTTAGTTTTTTTGGTTGTCTTTTCTCACATTTTTTTAAAATGATTTTTTAAAATTGAAGATTTTCACCCCTGACTGTGCTTTCTTTTTTAAATTTTTTTGTTCTCCTTATTAATTTTTGTTTATGCAACACTAAATATAATTCGAATAAAGAAAAGTTATCAGCAAATCTCTGCTTGAAATGGATAGAATATTTGTGAAGTCTCATTGCATTTTAGAAATTCTGCATAACAAAACAAAAAACTGTACATTTTAGATTTCCTTGATTTGTTCTTAAAACAAATCATATAAATAATCCTTATTTAAAGCTAACCTTTCTTTTTTTTAATAGCATGAACTCTAAAATGTGATGTAATAAAAGGGGTTTTTGTTGGGTATCATTTTAATTTAAAATCAGTGTGTTTAAATGTGTTTATTGTAACCACCATTGCAACCCTTCTTGTCTTTATTCAACCTACATTCAGTGGGAATGGTTTAACATCGACATACACTCACAATTGGTGTGCAGGCTACTATTTGCATGTCAAAGGCCATTGTTTTCCTTCTCTGAGGCTTGGTATTGTGCACACATTGCTGCCATCCAGAGGACAGAGATTCTGGGACCGGTTTGTAATCACCGTAGTTCTCAGGGATTTGATGCCCTTTACTTGTAACATCTAATGTATAGTAGAAATCATGGTTGCAATTTGCAAATAAATGAGAGTAACCCTGCAAGTTGTTCTGAAAGTGCAGTGATGACACCATGGAATTGCGAGACACTGCTCCTAAAATGTCCTAAATTACAACTTTTATCTGCCATAAGTTGAATTTTTAGTGGTTAAACAAAATTCTTTTGAATATGAGTAAACGTATTTAGGTTTTCCTCCCATTCAGTCGTATTCTCACTCTCCTTCCAGGTGGAGAAGATCCGTCAGGTGAAAGCAAAGTCTCTGTACCTGCAGGTGGAGAAACTCCACCAGAGCCTGACCAAGTTAGACAGCACCATTGCTGCCGTCAGCCAGGTACTGGATGAGGGCCACCACCTTGACGTGCTGCTGGCCAGGGAGCGTATGCTCACCCAGATCCATGAACTGAAGGCCCTCCGGGGCCTGCTGCAGCCACAAGAGGACGACCGCTTCATGTTCACTCCTCCAGACCAGGTGGGCGTTGTTGTGGTATAGACTGGTCATAAACTGGTGGTGTTGATAAAACTAAACTTTGACTCATATTTGTTCAAACAGGCTCTGTACATAGCCATCCAGTCCATGGGCCTGATCAGCAGCGGAGCTTTCGCCCCGGTCACCAAAGCTCACGGTGAGGGTCTGAAATCCGCGCTTCGAGGCAAACCCGCCTCGTTCACCGTTATCGGATGCGATCACGATGGGGAACCTCGTCTTTCTGGCGGAGATACGGTGTCTGCAATGGTCATGTCGGTCGCCGACGGTAACCTGTCTGCAGTGGAGGTGACAGACCACCAGAATGGTTCATACACCGTCAGCTACCTCCCCAAAACTGAGGGGGAGCACCTCGTGTCTGTGTTGGTGTGTAACCAGCACATCCAGGGCAGTCCCTTCAAGGTGATGGTGAAGTCGGGCCGGAGCTACGGGAACCTCGGCTCCCAGGTGTCATCCTTTGGATGTGAGGGAGAGGGAGATGGGCAGCTGTGTCGCCCCTGGGGCATCAGCGTTGACAAAGAGGGATACGTGGTGGTGGCTGATCGCAGCAACAACCGCGTACAGGTAGAGATCAACCTTCAGTCTCCCTACAGTCTAATGATCATTGATTTTAGATCTCAATAATACAGCAGAGACCAAATATTTCACTATTCACAGATAAATGAAGATGTTTTAATCTTATGAAATGACGTAGTCCTTTTTACTCATACTTGTGTGCACTATATACACTGAGATGTTTCATTACTAAAAGGTTTTCATTATAAAATGAGATGGGGGGGCAACATTAGAACTTAATGGAGCAGTCAGTATGAATGTTAGGGCTTCCCTGGTTCTTTTAAGCCTAACTACATGTGTAATACTCAAACATTTAGCAGAAATATGACATTGAAAGCTTTACGGGTTACAGTACTGCTCCATGTCAAAGTGTTGAAAGTAAATCAATAAGCAAAATTTCTCTCCTCAGATATTCAAGCCTTGTGGTACCTTCCACCATAAATTTGGCTCTCTGGGTTCTCGGCCTGGCCAGTTTGATCGTCCAGCTGGGGTTGCATGTGACAGTCAGAGACGAATCGTTGTGGCTGATAAGGACAATCACCGTGTGCAGGTATGAAGACATGATCCACACAACCCTGCTTTACGTCTGTGAATTAAAACAAAAGCCATAAGAACATTGTCAGGGAAAACGTCGGCATAGCTCCTCATGCTTACTCTTCCTCTTCTCCACATGATGAAGGGCTAATAGTCATTTCCTTTGTCTGACAGGTGTTTACTTTTGAGGGCCAGTTCCTGCTGAAGTTTGGGGAAAAGGGTACCAAGAATGGGCAGTTCAACTATCCCTGGGATGTGGCTGTCAACTCTGAGGGTAAGATCCTGGTCTCAGACACCAGGAACCACCGTGTGCAGCTCTTCGCCCCAGATGGCTCCTTCCTCAACAAGTATGGCTTTGAAGGGGCCCTATGGAAACACTTTGACTCCCCCAGAGGAGTAACCTTTAACCATGAAGACCACCTGGTGGTGACCGACTTCAACAACCATCGGCTCCTGGTTATCAGGCCGGACTGCCAGTCAGCTCGCTTCCTGGGCTCTGAGGGCACTGGGAACGGGCAGTTTCTGCGGCCCCAGGGCGTCGCCGTGGACCAAGAGAACCGCATCATCGTGGCCGACTCCCGCAACCACAGAATCCAAGTATTCGAGCCCAATGGAAACTTCTTATGCAAATTTGGCACACAAGGGAGCGGCTTTGGACAGATGGACCGCCCCTCTGGAGTGGCTGTGACGCCGGACGGAGTCATCGTGGTCGTTGACTTTGGAAATAACCGCATCCTCAAGTTCTAAAAAAAGAAAGAGAAAAAAAATCTATTTTTGCATTCTCTCCCACCATTTACCCCTTTTTTGCATTTTTTTTTTATTTCAGTGAAGGAAATGGAGGAGAGAGAATGAATCAACAGAAAGGAGGAGAGATCAGAGAAGACTGGGAGCCTATTGTAAGGAAGGGAAATTAAAACTGTAGATAATTTCCTTCAAGTTCAGATATCTGTAGTGTAAACAACAAAGGGGACCTCTACAAATTGATAATCAGTATAAAAACGAGCCATGTTTCCTTTCCTGACTCAGTGGCTCTCAGTCCTTTCTGCTAGCTCTCCTCTGGTATACATCTCAGGGAATTTCTCACTTCTTGAAATCTTGTACCCTCTGCTCAATACCTACCTCATTAGCTCTTTATGAATGTACTCATAGTCACTGAGCAGAGGTTTTAGTCCGTGAAGTTTTACAAAGAAGAAAGTCTACCTCCTATACTTTGTTATTTAAAGAAAGACAAAAAAGAATAGACTCTTGGGTTGATATTTGCACAGGATTAATGGAATTTGTGCTGTGCATTTTGAAATATGCGTTAAAGTGAACCTCCTGAATGTTGTTGCTGAGACAATACTCAGACCGCTAGAGGCTGCATGATTCATTCTTATTAGAAGGCTTAACTGAGAGAGAAAACTAGGGTTCAGTAGTGTCCTTTTTTCTGTTCTTAGGCTAGTTAGTTTTTGTTTTTGTTTTCTTTGCTTGCGTAGATTGAACCTTTTCTCTGTGTAGCTCTGTGGTGTTTCCAATGTCATGATAGCCGAGGAAGACTGTGTGACGAGATGCCAAACTTGATAGAATCAAAATTAGCTCAGGTCATCATCGGACTGATTGAAATTATCAGTGTTTTTCAGGCTCTTTTTCTAGCTTCACTGGCTAATGCTGATTTGACGAATTTATTGATGAGTATGAATATAGAGTTTAGGAAATCAGCTCTAAAATGATCCCTGAGATATCATTATTCAAATGATCTGACCGTTCTCCCCAACCACCCAAACATATCTCTTAAGACTGGACTTTGGTAAATGCAAAGCCCAAATTGTCCACTTAGTTATGTAAAGAAAGAGTTTTATGCAAGAAGAGCAGCATCTTCTCAAATGGGAGGACGCGCGAAATGATTTCGGAGTTAAATCGTAGAGATTTAATCATATAATACCTTTTAGACGAGGCATGCTGTGTGACAAAAGCCTCAAAAGTAGACGCCTAATTTGGCCGTCCAGAGGACATTAATAACATCCAGTTATAAAGGCCTAAAATAACAATCTCTTGGATTTAGATTGTGGTTGAAAGCCACGCCCTGTGGCTCCTGGGGCCCAGGATTTAGTCCAATCCAATGAGAGGGCACTGTAACGAAGCCCTTCCCTATTTATTTATGCTTGGAGTTAAGAAGACGCCTCCAGATTGAGCGTTAGTAGACCGATTTCTCTAAAGATGGAAGTCTGCAGGCCAATTACTAGAGTCAACCAAAGTTAGAATTTCTGCACAACGGCCAACTTTAGATTTGGCAATTAAATAAACTTAAAATCCCCCTTTAACACATTCTTTATTTATTTATTTTATTTTTTTTTTAGAAATGGCTACAGTTGTCGAGAAGCCTTAAGTTTCTAATACTGGTGGAGTTGAGTTCATCGCACCGTCTGCGTTAGGCTCTGAAGAATGAAGTTCTCGGGAGGCCCACGGCTGTGTGATTGAGTGTTGAGGTGTTTGTTTCGAGAACAGAGGACACCTGCACCAAAGAGAGACTCTTTCTCCCTCCTTGCATTCATTACCTCAGCTCATCGACATCACACTCGTCTCAATACCAGACTGAGAGTAGCGCCTCAGATTAGCCTTGCTCCAACGCGAAACTGACTTCCTTCCAAAACAATAGATGCTAGTTCCTTCTGGTGAAACCATCGAGGGGTTTCGAATCTCCTCAATCTGTCCCCTCTGGAAGCACTAGACAATGAATCTGGCTCTGTTAGCCAACTTCCTCCAGCCTGGTAGAGAATTAACGAAACAAAAGTCAGCCCGGCTCTCACCTCCCTGAGGTGAGGGCTGCCTACAAACATGATCAGGATTTACGTCCTCATTTCTCAGATATCCTTAAACTCAACCTCCTTTTCTTGTATACCTCAACTCCTCGATACCTCAAACTATGTTCCTCATTGCTGCTGCGCATTTAAACAGTCAAATACCTCAACTTGTTCATTCTGAATACCTCAGTTTTACTCTTATTGAAGCATACGTCTTGGATGTTTTTACCTCACAAATATATACCTCTTCTTCTGTCACAATACAGTACATGTCCCACACCTCTAGGACCAAAGATCATGGCACTGTTTTTGAGCATTTGTGTGACGATTATTACCGCTGCCTGCTTGCAGCTTTTTTTGCTCTGCTAAATCTACTGTAAACTGCCTGGTTAATTATGCCTTTTTTATCACCAAGAAACCAAATATTTCCGCCGAAAACATGGTGCCAAAATGATCTGTGAGAGTTCTGTGCCAAACAGGGTTGGCATTTGGACCACGCTGTTGTAGACAAAAAGTGTCACTGGACCATTATAACATAGATACACATGTTAAATCAGAGCAGCTTGAGGATAAATCCTCTTCCTCTGATTGGATGCACTTAAGAGGGCTGGGCCCCCATTTATCCTTACCTCATGATGATGATGATGATGCACATACAGATTCCACTTGTACGTTGTTACTGTGCGCCAGCGGTGAGGGCTTAGAAGAAGTGGCGTCTTTTTTTTTTTTTTTTTCTTTTGAAGAGTTAACAACTTCACGCGTCCGCCTTTTGAATGCACATGAATTACCTCTAATTTCAGCACAATTTGACCAATAGTTCAGTGTGGATTTCAGATTGCTTGATGTTGGTTACAGAGGACGTTAAAGAGGAGTCTGAACTCACCCGTTCTGACTGTGGTTTAAACAAACACATCAGAGGACTGCGCCTAATGTGCAACAGCAGGCTGGTTTGTTATTCGAGCGGAGCAGTTGGCACGATGACGAGCCAGCTCGAGTCCACAGACCCTTGCTGCTTCGAACGCAACACCTAGTTTCAACCAATAAGATTTTGTTTGTTTTTTTGTTTTTGTTTTTTTTGCTTTTCAGTATTACTCTGAGATGGTCACTCATGTTGCATCAGGTTTTTGGTTTCTTCTTTTTTAATTAAGATTGCAGAATTCTATCTTTAAGATCCTTTGGTCTTCACTCTTAAAGAGGAAAAATGTATTTTAAACCTTTATTTGTGTTTCATTTTGTTGCATGCTTTAAAAGTCCTTGTATTATACTGATGTTTCCCAGATAGGTGTTGAAAAACTCAGATGGGGTGGGTAGTTGATTGTTGGGATGTTTTTTTGTTTTTTTTTCTTCCTTCTCCAAAATGTATACCCAAAGATGTGTATGTGTGTGTTAGGATTGCGTTGGATGGAATTAACCTTTTTGACCTTTGCGATTGTATTTCCTGTTCTCGAGAGGCTCTGCAGAGAACAACCTGCTCGGCCAGCGATGATTCGATTCCTTGGAGACGACCGAGGGAGAGTTTTGGTGCGACTCTTGACGATTACAGCGTATTTTTCCTCTTATCTCCCTTTTAATATGTAGAATTTGTGTCGGCATGTTAACGTACTGTCCTTTCAGGCAGATGCCCTGTAATTTAAGGAGCTTGTAAAAGTATCCAGCATAAATCCAAAAAAGCGGCCATTTTGAGTTAAAACCTTGTAACGGGAACTGAATGTCATGTGAGAAGCAGATAGGTTTCTCCGGCACAAACCGGCAATCATCTCCCGTCCTCAAATCCAGGAAGTGAGGTGATGGCTGATGTGTTCAGTAGACTTGACTCAGGCTCAATTCCCCCTCCTTTTTTTTCCTTTTTTTTTTTCTTCTTTTATTGGGCCCCTGTGGTTTATGTCCACCATTTTATTTTCTGGCGGCCTCTCAAGACTTTAAGGGAGAGAAGAAATGCAAAGCTGCACCAGGCGTCATGTGCAAGGTCATAGACCTCATTTTAAAATGATTGTATACTCTAAAGAAAGAATGGAAAAAAAGGTTTGAAAATTTAGAAAGGAAAAAAAAACCAACAAAAAAAAAAAGCAAAACTCAGGTAGTTCCCAGCCGCTCTGTGCTGCTGGTGTCTCAATGAAATGTGTCCCCGTAGTGATAATGTAGTGACTTCTCCCCTCTTATGAACTCGCAGTACTAGTCTTGATTCTTTTGTGTCCATTTTACATATTATAAAACAAATTATTTCTCAATCTTAAAAAATTAATTCTTTTGATTGGTTTCCCTTGATTCATCTTTTCTTTTTCTTTGCCAAGATTTTTTTTTCTCTCTTACAAAATGTACAAATGCTTCACACCACTCGATGCTCATTGGCCCTTTTAGAATGTACTTTGTGAAGAAAAGGGATAAATGGTATCTAGTTGATGCTCGCTCGCCACTTCCGGTTGCTGGGAGCATGGCAGGACGGAGCGCAGGCCGCTGAAAATCTCTAAATGAGCAATTCAGAATATTTCCAACATGCAGAGTCGTGTTTGTCTGTAAACCGGCTTCAACATCGGCCCAGACGAGGAGGCATTTGCCCCCCCC
>JAOXYM010000018.1:7510317-7524548 GCA_028567055.1 Leptatherina wallacei
TTAAAAAATGAATGGAACACTTTTTAATCAGAGTGTAATATCAAATCGATTAAACTTCTGGGATATTGATTTGGTCAGTTTAGTAGCAGAGGGGGTTGATAATCAGTTTCAGCTACTTCAGGGTTAGTGACATTAAGAACAGGTGAACTATAGGGGAAACAATGAGATGACCCCAAAACAGAAATGGCTTTACAGACCAATTTCCCTACAGGAATCCCTCTCTCTGTTTCTGCTTTGCTCAATGAGCAGTGATTTTAGGCTTTAAGGCTTTACCTTACGTCTGGGGAATCCAAGAGATACTTTTTACTGTCTATAAATTCAGTAAAAGTTGTGATATATTAACATTATTTCTATGTTTCAATTCAATATAGCCATAAAAAAAAATGTATATAGCCATCTTTCTTTCTTTAAGCTTTATTTTGAACATGTGCAAGTAACACAAGAAAGTAACTGAAAAACCAAACAAAGAAAAGCAAAACAAATGAAAATTTTTAGAACAAAATAATAGTCAAAACAAAATGCTATGAAACCAACATGTTTGAAAAGGAGTAGGATGAAGCAGAAGCTAATTTAAACCTACCCCTTCTTCACTGCGCAGTTAAAATATACATATTAACATAATACTCATTTACAACAAAAAAACTGAAAATAAATAGATTAAATAACAAATACATAAATCATTTATGTGAACACCCTATTATGAAAGCCCTTCTTCCTCCCCATACCTCGTGAAAATCAAGTGTTTAGCCCACTTTTTAAACTGGACCATGCTTGGACATTGCTGGAGCTGATAATTGGTGAAAATGTTATGGATTAAGATTGCACAATTGGATGATTCTACTAGGTCTGGTGATTTGGGGGTATTAACTCAAACTAAACTAACTAAATTAATCTGTCATTTTGTGCTTATTTGGACTGAGCAGATCAATATTTAAGTCACCACAGATGAAAACAACTTTTTGATTAGTTTTTGAAAACATTTCCCCCTGTCCAGTCCTGGTATGTTTCAATACTAGAGCCTTATGCTCTGTATATACAACTGATTATTACATTTTTGCTTTTTTCTTCATATATTTTGATTATTTTACATTCTAGTTAGTTATCAATCACAGTTGTCATATTTTCTACTACATACAGCCACTCCTCCCCCACTCTTATTCTTTCTGTTTACACAGTTTAATTCATCCATTAAGTTCAAAATCCATTCCTGCATACAGACTCTTTCTATTAAAATGAATTATTGATAATTTACTGTCACAGCGTTTTAATGGTTTAGCTTAAAGCTAAAAAGAGAAAATATATTTACAACCAAGCAATTTTTTTTAGCTGTCAGTCTGAACATGTTTTGTAGTTTGAATCTGTGTATGTTTTTTTAAAAAAGGTTGTGCAGTAATTTCTACTCTTTCTATAATAAGAAACAAGAAAATGTCTCATTGACTGTCAGTTTGAGATGGAGTGATGGAAGTTAAACCAGAGATGTTATCATCCTTTTTTTAAATTAACAACCCCTCAAGACAGACATCTCTGCAGATTGAGTTTGACTTCCAGTGCTCCATCGACAGTTCTCTCCAGTTTGGCTGCTTATCAGCATGGTCGAACAATGCAACACAAAGCTGCCACGGAAATGACTAGTAAACCATCAGAACAAGTATTTTTCCGAAAATTACACATCCAACACAATTTCTAAGAATTACAGGTGTTTTGGGAAATCCCTCAGTGGTGCTGCACTGTGACTTATGTTTAACCTGTGTATTTGAAATCTGTGTTGATACATTAATCTAATTCAAAAGATGCCCTTGGATGGCTTGAACAGGCCACCTTGAGATAATGAATGATTCGTTCAAAAGGAATTTTGTATTATTTAATATAGCATCTAATAGCTATGTAGTGGAGTGATACAGCATACTATTTGTATGAGTCATTTTATTTATATAACCCATTTTGTTCCGGATCCATTACAGCAATATGAGTTGACTAAATGGATCAGAACGGAGAGCATTATGTGAAAACTATTCTTTGTAATTTTGCTGCTGAAACACATTCTGTTATGAAATTATTCAGAATTACTTTAGGATTTGATACAAGTAAGCTAGTAATTTGATAACAGCATAACAGATTTATTATGAATATTTGGTGCATATAGGTTGTCAGCAGAAGATTGTGATTGAAGTTACAAATGACGTCATCGAGCCAACACTGAACAGTTGTATAAATATATTTTTCATTCATTAATTCATTTTCTGTACCACTTAGATTAGAATTAGATTAGATAATGCATTTCTTTGGACTGTGAGAGGAAGCCAAGTACTCAGAGAGAACATGCAAACTCCGGACAGGAAGGCCACTGTTCGAACCCTTCCCCAGTTCAGTGATAGCAGAACAACTAAGGGGATGACAGGCAGCTAGATCTTCTAAGAGAAACAAAAAAACAGGAGAGAGTCTAAAAAAGTTTTAATGGGGGGCCAGGCAGACTGTGAAAAGGGTAGCACATGTAAATGTGATTTTAGGAAAATATTGACTCATTATTACAACCAAAGTGGTCGTAAAGCAAAATTGGAAAAAGCAAACAGCCTTCGATATTTCTTTCATCAACAATTGTATATTTATGATGATCCGTCGTTGTATGGCTTTAATCACTGCTGCACAGACGTATACTTCATTGATGACTAGAAAAACTTTTATTTGTGTTTATTCAGCATTATTGGCTGTTTAACTTTGCTCCATCATCACATCTGGTGGTGTTATGACCTTTTCATCATCTTCAAAAAATGTAAACAGTTTCAACAGAAAAATATTACACAGCTGGTGACATGATGCCATATAAATTCATTAATGAAGAACAAGGTTTCGTTGATGTAGAACAACATAAAGAAGGACATTAAATGCTGCATTAACTTGGAATTGGGCATCCGAGGTTTACCCAGGAAATGGACAGCCACCCGTCTGGCCCTGCCCTTGTGACCAACATTTAAAAACCTCAACAACTACTGGATGCGATCTTGTTTTTCTTTTCTTTAGTTGAACTTTGTTGTCCAAAAATCCTACTTGATAAAAAAATTAGACCAAAGAGGGACCCTTTCATTGCTGCTTTGTATAGTTTATCAGAAATTATTCAGCGTTTAATCCATAAAATACAATGTTTTCAAATCGCTAGTTAAGTTAGTTAATATATTATAATATATTAATATACACAATTTAAACTTGTAGTTTAAAACCATTAAACCCCTTTATTAGAGACACTTAAAGCAACTTTGTTGAAGACAGTCATTTAATTTCCAACTCAACATTATTGAACCAAACTTGATTAACACTCTCACAGACTTGGTCATGATTACTTTTAAAAAGATTTTATAGCAGCAGCAGTCACTTCATTAGTTCATCAAGCAGTTTCTTTTAGCGTACACCCCCCTAAGTGCTCAAGATGGAACCATCTGGGAGATGGGCGGCTAGGCTCCTCTCGTCTGTCAAGCTTTAACACTGCCTCTTGCATTTGCCTCCATTTTTTGAAGAATTCTCTGTTGATTCAGGTTGCTTTTTTCTTTTTTTAATTTTCATTTGGCAGCCAGTGGGCTACTTGGATGACTAATGGGCTCCCTGTTGGGTGGATAAAGTTGACTTTGCACAAGTAGGCCTATAGGTCTCAAATAACAACCTCTCTCTGTCCACTTTGCATGGATCCACCAATAGAAGGTTTACAATAAAGGTTAAAAGTGCCAATAAAAGTTGCTAATAATGGTAGATGATGCAAGGATGTAAAAAAACTCTTTCTGAGAATTAATCTGCCTATCACATTATTGTTTGCTTTTGTGTGGCTATAGATGGTAGGAGGGTTTAGTTCATCAATATCTCCTTTTCGTTGCCCTGTAGGTATTTTTTTTTAGCTAGGTTGCAGTAAGCTACTCTTTATGTCGTGGAAGATTTTCCCTAAATTTCTTTTCTAAAATAAACTTGAATATCAGAAAACGGGATTGCGATCAATCATAGTTTATGCAATCTAATGCTAAACACTGTCATCCTGTTTTGACTTCTTTTAGAGCTGTAGTCATGCTAGCACCTTTGCATGGACTATGCTAGTTGTTGTTAGCTAGCAGGTAAGCATTAAATACAATTTAAGTCTGAAGACATGGTTGGAAAAAACAATCCTTTCTATATGATTTACAACTCAGGAAGAGGACATAGTTGCAGACAAGTCTCCTCATGTAGATAAGTGAAGTTTTTGCTACAAGTACTCCACTATGCATTAATCTTGTAAATGAGAGTTTGAGGAAAAGGTTGGTCTTCTTTTCAAGATTTAAATACATTTTGTTGGGTGCATCTGTTCTTATTGCTAAATCAGATGCTATAACTGAGGTGAAATCAGTCAAGAATACGTTCTGATTATCTGATTTAATTTTTTCTTGATAAAAAGTGTCAATTTCACGAGCTGAAGACTGTAAATATGACAAATGAAACATTTCCATGTGTTTCAGAGAATCAGTTTCAAAAGGAATTATCCAGCAGTAGAAAAAAAGTTTAAATATTCATTATTTTAAATCTTAATACAGCAATCAACTACTTTCTGTCTGAAGATATCATAGTGTATATGACAGGACGCTCTCCTCATTTTTCCTGGCCAAAATCTTTTATCCTGATAGTCTGGCTTCGCAGACACTCATGCAAAGTTTTGCTTTTCTGTCACTGAATGATGCATATTGTTGGGTTAAAATGATTCCCACAAACAGAAGGATATAATTAAAGTTCAAATGGTCCTGTTTTATGAGATGTCGCCCTTAATTGGAAAAAAAAATCCCTTCAAGTTTTGCTTTGGCAGCATGCTCCCACTGTGTGATCCCAGAGTGAAACTGTGTAAAATGTAACTCTTTTAGCTTACAGGTTCAATAGACCATTAGGTGGCTTTAACTTTAATCATTTCAATTGATCTTTAGATAATTGATAAATTATTTCAAAAACTTTTTTTTTTAAAACAAATGTCTTTTTTCTTTTTTTACTTTGAATAGTTCTCTCTTCGTCATGCTACACTTGTTTGCATCCCCAATGAAATATCCTCAGCATCTTAAATTGAATTTAACAATATAATGTGAAAATCTTGAAATAATTGCGCAGCTGATCTCATGTTGTCAAACCCGAGTAACCAAATGTTTCCTGGGAAGTGAGCGCATACCATGGCTTTTTTCGAGAAAAGAGAAAAAAGACATAAAAACATTTTTAATGCTAAAATGTGAACGGGGTCCAGGTGTACAGGAGCCCGGGCAGTGAAGCGACCATCTGCTTCCACAGACAGAGCATTTCAAATATGAAATATTCATTATGATTAATAGAGGTACACAGGCATACCATGAATACTGTATTTCAGTTTATCCTGAGGCTGTGTCCATCCATATGCAATAAGGTGGAAGCTGGATAGTGTGTTTGTGCATATGTGTGTGTGTGTGTGAGTGTGTGTGTGACAGGGTAACTGGTAGCATGTGTTTGTGCCCCTTTAAATGCCTGTATGGATTTTAGTGTGGTTGTCATGGATGTGTAACTAATTCCTTTATGCCAGCTCTGATTAGCATCATTTAATGCATCATTGCCAGAGTTACAATATCATTTTGTAAATGCAAGGGGAGGAGAAATGTCCCATCATCGTCATGATGATGATGAGGATAATAAGAGTCATTTGTCTTGTAGACAAATGTAAGATTTGATGCAGGCAACTAAATCAAAATGTAAAAAATAGACAAAAGAGTTTGCAAGGCTATTTATAAAGAAAAAATGTAGAGATTAAATGTTAAACTTTTCTGAAAGATAACAAATTGGTGTAACAAATTGGTGAGCTACAACCCATTCTTGCTGGATAAGACTGAGTATTTGGTGGGCGCTTCTTTTATACCCAATCCTGGCACCCTCACCTGTCACCTGGTGATCTGCTGACTGTATTATCTTTCATGTTATCCAGCGAGAATGGGCTGTAGCTCACCAATTTGTTGCAAACTTCACCACAAAATTATCATATTGTCTAATCTATGGTGAAAGCACTCATATCCAGTTTACGTCTTGTCTAGTGTCACTGGTAATGTTGATGGAGGAATTTGACATACAACAATGGTGTCTGCACCAAAAATCAACTACAATGAAAATCTGTGACCATGTGTCTGACTTCCCATAAATTTTGAAAATAAGCCATGATAGACCATCTGTGGGATTCTAAAAAATGATATCCCCTTAGCTTCTGAGACACTTCTTAATGGTACTGTAGCAAGTGGTATAATCTCAAAGACTGGCTTGAATTGAAACAATCAGCTGTGACAACTGGACCCAGTAAAATCAAGGGTTTGCTGCTCTCAAGATGTCCTTTGCTGTAGGAAATACTGTGCCATACTATACAATACCATACCAACTTTATTTATGAAGCACTTTAAAACAATCCCAGCTGAAATAAAGTGCTGCACATAACTGGATACTAAAAATGTTAAATTAGTGTACTATTAGTAAGTATGAGTTTATCTGAAAATAGCAAGTTCTTGCAAAGGTCTGCATCATGCAATGAGGAAGGGCTGCCTGATTTTTTCAGTGAAGAGCTGCAAAGATAGGACATGTTTATGCATTATGTGCATATGACTCCCACTTTGACAGTAATTGTTTTAAAGAAATAAAAACAAGGCAGTTCTTCTTCTCTCCTACTGTATATCCACCAGAAATTATTATGGGTCAGACCCTTTTGCAGTTCAGACATAGTGTTATAGAGATTGGGTATGACCATCTGATTTTGCTGGAGGACACGTTCCAGCTGAATGATTGACCAGTTGGGGAGAAGATGTAGTATTATTCATTAAAGATTATATTAGATTCTATATTTTGTTCAGCTTTTTTCTCAGATATGGGAGCAATGAAAACGGTAGTGGACCCTAGGACAATGAGAATGAGATGTAATTCAAGTCCACATCTGGTAACTGTGAGGGAGGACCACAGATCCACATCCTATATGTGGATAATCACTGGCAGAAAATCCATTTGCTCGCAGTAACCACAGTCACAGTCTAACTGTCCTACTTCTTTTTCCTTAACTGACTATCTCTGAACCTCCCAGAGATAATCTGTCAGTCAGCACTCAACATGATGAGTCATTCCTGACTCTATTTGACACCTTGGGAATGAAAGCGGGTCGGTCATTACTGTCAGTGCTGTTTCTGAAGGTGAGCGTCACACTTCAGCTTTCTGCTCCTTCTATTCAGAGCAGAAATAAAAGTAGATTTTTTTAAGGCCATTCAAACAGTTGTAGTACAATCAAGAGTACTGAAAAGTACTGGCAAGAAAAATTATTGTGTAATATTGTTTTAAATCAAGTTTCACATCAACTCTGTTTTTTTTGGCATTCACCATGTGTGAAAACAGCTTTATAGATAGAGTACTATGACAGTACCATGCACAGGCCCTGAACATAAGCATTTGCTCCCTTAAATACTTCTTTTGATAGGACAGAGTAACTTTGTGATATTTAGATTAACAAATAAATGGTTTCCAGTTCTGAGATCCTCAGCAGCATCACTGACATCTGGTAACGTCTCACCAACACACACCTTTTCTCTGGGTATTCTATGTCGCCTCTCAGGGTCCAATTGGACGCTTCTCTTTGGGTAATTGCCGAATTCGTGTCACATTACTGCTCTGAACTCTCACAGAGCCATCAGCTGCCAAACTCCACTAACATCTAATGAATAACGCATCCTGTGGGAGGGAGAGAGCGAGGCTGAGACGGAGGAGTGTGTGCGTGTTTAAAAATCATTAAATCCCCCGCTGTCTTAAGTATTTAACAAGTGTTTAGACATCGGTGACAAGCCAAGAAATGAAACATAAAAAGAGAGCAGAGAGAAAATGAACATGAAATGATGAGTTTTGTTAAGTGACACTAATTTCTTGTTCAACAAGGCTGTGAGACATGTGAAAACATGTCGGGATCGTCTGCCAATCGACTGCATGTCTGTCCCTCATTCAAATTCAGCAATGCTGGCAGGAAAAACAGTAAGACACAGACATGACGGAGCAGGCACTGGCTGCTATCTGCAGCAGTCACACCTTCAGTTTTCCCTGCTGTAAACCTGTGAACGTTTACACAGTTTCTCCTGTTCTTTTTGATGTTACACATGACAACATTTTGGGACACGAAGACTTGTCGATGGGTCTGAATAGTGAACTTTTGTCCAAGCAAACTGTAGTTCATTGAATAAAGGACTCACGCCCAACAATGTCATGTATGGTGTGAACGCTGTGTTGCATTACAAATATAAGCATCTACAGCACACTTATCAGCTGTTAGTGTGTATTTCCTTTGGCAAATGTAAAGAGATGATATCACACACAGTGTATTGAAAAACGCTCACAATTGACCAATTTTATTTTGTTATGACTGTGTTTGACAGTTACAGCAGCAGAAATCAATATAGATCGAGTGAGGTGGTTCTAAATCTGGGTAATGGTTTCCCTTCATGGCAGATAATGATTGGTGCTAATCTCCTTTTATTAGCCAATTCCTTCCTGTCATCAATACCCACATCCAGTACAGAACACTGATATTATTCATGCATCACCTCACATCTCATAGCCTATACATTCAATTACTGGGAGAGTTCCTCAGTTTAAATGATGATCTGCATTTGATTCTGATCGCGATTCATATTCATTCATATTTATCTATTTTATCAGAGCTGCAGTTGCAGAAGTAAAATAACTGCAATAATGTTATAATTCCTCTTCTCAAAAATTGATCGGGTTAAAACTGTCACACAGATTTTACGTCAGTGCTGATGTGCTGACTAAACACATTGCTGAGTTCCCGAACTCTTTCTGAAAAACATCACAAAAATACAGCAGAATTTGAGTTTAGAAAAAAAGAAAATAATGAATTACTCATTAAGGCTCATTTATGCTCCCTTTACGCACATAAAGAGGTGCAAACATCTATGCCCACATACTCCCCATGCATGCTTTACACAGACATGGTTAATAGGCAATACATCCACTAGAGGGCAGAGCAGAATTTAGAGGGATTCTTCTTCTTCTTCTTCTTCTTTGTTCCTTTTGCTGGTCATGCGTAAGCTCCACTGCGCAACGATGCCCCCACAGTTTCTAGTGGTTCTGCTCCGTTCGCTACAGCTGGGATCGCATCCCCAAACTAATTGAAAACGCACTGAAATAGCCTGTTTTATATTGATCTCTGTACACATATACACAGACATATACCTATTTATTACAGATTCTTTTCTCTTTTTTCCAAATAATAACGCGATTGACATGCAGAAATGAAACTGCTGGGTTGAACTTCATTTAAGCAGTTTTCTAAAAATTTGTGTTCCTAAAATCTTAGGAGCTCCAGTACAACTAGTAGGACATGCTAATCTGTAGTCCTAGATTAAATAGAATTTTGCCCACAAAGATACATATTTTTGTCCAATCAAGTTTCAAGGATCTGTGTTCAGCTTCACTTTCTTGTCCAAATTGGATTCCTTGATAAAAAAAACCCATAAACTGAGAGTTTAAAAATGGCAGTCCAGTGGGATACATCTTGGCAGCTACATCAATCTGCATTCAGTGTCCAAAACCTGCTAAAGCAACATGTGCTCCACACTGCGACTAATTAGAGGCATTATGATGTTTGTTTTCCCTTTTTTCTATTTAATCTTTCTTGGCTTGTTTGTGTTCAGTATGTGACTGTATGCTTGTGCAAAATTTGCATTTGGACACATATGCAGCAATAATTGATCGTTTTTATGACTTGTACATGACATCACTATCACACTGATCTTTCACTCATTTTTAAAATGCATACATCTAATATTTAGATCACAGTTGAGGGCTCCAAGATGTCTTGATACCACAACTCAGTGAATGTATCCTCACAGTTGTTTTAACAAGTCAGTAACCAATGTGTGTGTTTGCTCTTTCTCTGATACTTACATTGATAATCTTCAATTATTGTTACGTGCTCAAACGCAGAGCTCCGAGCCAGAATCAGCCCTGGTTGTTGATTGTGGAATCATTGTCATAGCTTGGGGTTAAAATGGGTCCTAGCTCATTAGACCTAAGATCTGCTTCCTCATACCCAAATGCCACCCTGTCTTATTCAGTATCACAACATCATCAACTCTACAAATCTTGACGTCTGCTGTCAGACCACCTGATGCTGATTGTATGAAACCTTGAATGAAGCCTCCACACTGTGTGGACAGTATTCCAATTTCTTATATAGTCATATGAAGCTTTATAAACCTGGAAGCTTCAGTACAAGCAGCAAACATCAGCCAAGTTAAGATTCAAAGTCTGTGCATTTATGCACTTATTTAATCATTTTTTGTAGATAAAAAAGAAGCAGCAGACAGCCAACTATAATAAAGACAGTTTGTTTTATTGCAGTTAATATGATGAAATTCCTATAAATACTTTTAAGTCAGGTCAGTGGGTTATCTTAGCAATATTTATCCAGAACAATCAATTAAATCCAAATAATGAAAATGAAAATAATCTCTTCTCAAAACGCATCTTTTAAAAAATCTGTTTGTTTGTAAAGCAGCTTTGAGTACCTTGTAAAGTGCTCTATAGATGAAATGTATTATTTATTCATTTATTAGTTATTATCATTTATTCTTTTTTTCCCAATAATTTAGATGCTGAATCGGTATGCATACAATGATATCCATTACAATGTGCAATAAAGCAAAGAACACAAGGTTAAATGAACTCAACCCTTTTCATAAGCAAGTAGCAGTGATTTGTGTGCATACAGAGTTCTGAGGAGGTTTTATTGCATTCATATCACAGCAGGTTATTCATTTTGACAAGAAGGCAAAGCCTTCGGCATGCAGATGCTACAAAGGCCACCTGCAAGTTCTGTCTTCTTTTCACCTTAGGACATAAAAATTCATATGTGTGTTACTTTTACTGGTGGTAGTCGAAGCTGAAGGATTTAAGCCACTGTTTTAAGTTGATCTTTTACATAGATAGATAGGAAGAGCTACGCAACGTGCTGCCTTGTTCCCATGACGACTGATTTGTCATTTTTTAACAACAGGGAGAAATATTTTGATAAAAAAGTATAAACCTAACACATGTTGCTCCTGATACATTTAAAGATATATATATTAATTTTTTAAATTTGGTTTTATATTATAGACAAGTCTGTGAAGAAACATAAATAACCACCAGAAAATTGCTTCACAAACTGTAAAATTAACTTTATTTTGTACATCCTTCTCCTCCCTCAAGTGCTCTGTATCAAGTTCTGCTGTTATATCAAAACCTCTGAAACGTCGGCAGCTTGGCTCTAAACATTTAAGGCAAGGAGAAGTGAACGGCCGCTGGGCCAACAGGGACTGACCTGGAGCTTTGATGCTGCTCTCAAAGCTTTTGCGTTCACTGTCAGTACAGAATGAAGTGCAGCAGGTGCTTGTTTTGTCACGTTTAGTTTAAATATGAACCACTGATTGCATCTTTATGAGTCAGATTTCAGCATGAGCATTAGATGAAAAGAGTCATTTGCAAAGAGGCCGTTTCAATTATGCCTTTGTTAAGAAATACTGTGATGCAACTGTTGCAGCTGTGCTTCTTTCTCAGTAAAAGTGAGGCAAAAAAGTCATCATGGATATCTTTTCACTGTGTGATGCCTGTGTTTGCTCAGTGGGAGTAACCTATATCCACTCTCCTCTGTCTGCAGTGGCACACCACAGGATCATTCATAATTCAGAGCAGAGTCCAAGTAGAGCCAGAAGCAGTTTAACAATAACCAACCTCTTATGCCTCTCTTCATCCATGTATGCCTGTGTGTAAACATACAGGTGGTGACCCTTTCAAGCTTTCATTTAAGAACTGCTGTAGATGAAAGAGGAATAATTGCAACAATACCTTCTGTTTGCAGCTGCTGATTAGTGTCTTACATAAATGCAAAAAGACAGGTTTCATGACAAGACTAATAAGGTTCCAGCTCATTGTAGTCAGAAATCTTCCTGAATGCTTAATCCTCTTCTATAAGCCTCTCACTTGTCTCTGCCTCAAACTGCCTTTTCCTCTGAAGCTTTTTTAAATTGCTTTGAGTTTAGAAATGTGGCAGCTTTTAATGAACACTCATCAACCTAATTGGATGCAAAATATCCATGCAAAGCTAATATAGCAGCTGACTGCACAGATACAGATAAACACGCAAGCTTACATAGCTACTGTACCGGTTCAATGCAAATAACACCATAACAATTTTCCATGCTGAATCAGACTTTTACAAAGAAGCAAAGGAGATAAAATATTCTGGTGACACTGAATTTGCTGCTAACATGTTTCCTCCACTGAGCCCATAATTGAAAAGCAAATGTGTTTGAAACACGAGCTGCAACCTTGACTTTCCTTGGTTGGAGCAAGTTGTCTGACTTCCAAACCAAATGCTCAGGAGGTTTTACTAGGAGCCACCTCTCAGCTGAAATGGTTAGTGGTGTTGAACTACAGAGAAGAATCTTCATTTTGGGAGTTGCAGGCCAAAAAGTTTTGGATTCTTAGATATAAAAAGCAAAGCTCCTTTTTATTCGGATGATACACAACACGAGCAATCCTTCCTTCACCTGGGTTGCGTCCCTCGATGCAGAATTTTCTGTAAATAAGAGCGATGCTGTTATATAAGAGGCGGAGAGGAGAACATGCCAAAGAACCCGACACACAGGAGCGGTTTGCATGAATGTAGCCGAGGGCGAAGACTGCGTTCCTCAGTGTAAACATAAAAATAGAATCCAGGTTAGCTGGTGCACTTAAACTTTTAGTTACAGCAAAGTTGCAGTGCGGGAAAGTAGATCTTCATCCTAATTGGTGTGGATCCTCATAATATTTCACTGTAATATATCATGTTACTGCCATCCAAGAATAATTCGGTCGTCTCCTGTTTTCATGGTGACCATTTTTCATAAAGACGCCTTTAATACTGTTTGCCAGTGAAACAAGTAACACGATAAAAACTGTCGTGATTTGAATTCTAATCAGGAATGTCAGGCTCTACTTGTGCTAAGCTTCAACATTAATGACAGGAGACAGCTGAGGGCTTCACCTGACATGAAGCATGTCAAGGCTTGGATTAAGTGGATGGAAGTATTGAACATTTACATGGATTTTTCCTGCTCTTCCGGCGTGTCTAGTCTCAAAAGGAAACTAATAAATAAAAATTCATATGGTTCTAAATAAGGAACAAATTTATATCCTGAAAAATTTCAGCCAAGTTTGGACATGACGAAATCTGCAGTAGCTATACTCCAAATGAGTCACTTTGACTGTTTCCCCTCCTTTCTCATGGATTACCTTGAAGCCCAAAATTACAGCTGTGTTTGGAGCCAATACTTTCCTAATCTAGCCTGGGAGTTGAGTTAGGCTTTATATTATCTATTTCCTGGAAACACACTCAGCTTTTTTTGGGACTGAAGTAGAAACTAATCACAATCAGTGGGTTTTTGTTTTGTTTTTAGTGTTACTTTGTTGTTCTGATTTCCATGTTTTTTCCATGGACTACAACTGTAAAAAAAAAAAAAAAAAAAAGAAAAGGAAAAAAAAGCTGTCTCCAGGGGTCATTGAAGCCAATCACATCAATAACGCAATGCGTTTAGAGATGTAGACGTGGTCAAGACGATGCTGAAGTTCAGACTGAGCATCAGAATGAGGAAGAAAGGGGATTTACGTGACTTTGAACGTAGCATGGTTGTTTGTGCAAGACGGGCACAAGACGGGTTGTTTGTGCAAGACGGGTATTTCAGAAACTTCTAATCTAGAGATTGAGTTAAAAGATTACAAGAAAGTCTGATTCTTCGAATCAAAACCTGAAGAAAAAATGAGGGGCGCCTTAAGATTTTTGCACAGTTTCCACCAGAGTAAAGACAAGTGATATAGTTTAAAAACGATGTGCTATATGTATGTTCGTAAGGTACCACAGTGACCTCAAGCAGTGATGGTTACAGCTAGTGTCATGGTGTGAATAGAGGGACGTAGCCACACATTCTCTGAAAGACATTCATAGGGTTACATTCAGTTGTTCACGCAAAGCACCAGACGTACAGTTGTGTGAATATTGAAACAGTGGGATAATATTCCAGCTTCTCACTTGCATGAAAAGGGTGGGAATTATGTTGTTCTGTGTGGCCGTGGAAAGGACAGTTTGAATTTTATGTGAGCAGAAGTAAAGATGGCTTCATTTACAAAGTGTCAGCTATATAAACAGGATGATGAGAGAACAGGTG
>JAOXYM010000018.1:7543359-7569572 GCA_028567055.1 Leptatherina wallacei
TGCTGGGATAGGCTCCAGCCCACCCGCGACCCTGTGTGGATTAAGCGGTACAGAAAATGGATGGATGGATGGATTATTTGATTCAGTTGTTCAGTAAAATCCATTTAAATTAAGAAAGGTTGCTTTTTTCAGGCAACTATTGTTATACAATCAAAATGCAATTGATCAAGATTAATTAATTAAAAATCCTCTTATTAATTAGATTAATTTTTTAATCGATGCCCACCCCTGATATAGAATTTTGGCCATTGATGCCCACCGTCCAATCACAACTTGCTACTGTATCTGTGAGATTGAAATGCAGTAAATTGAGATTGTCAGATAAGCATCGTGACAGCAAAATCCATTCTTCTTAGAGCAAGTGTCTTTAAGTGTCATCTCAATGTTTTCCTATGTGATGTCGAACAGTTGTACTAGGTGAGATGAGATTGGAGTGTAGTGTGACTTTTATGTCATGTCTTCAGTTTTATCATAAGTTTTAAATCCTAAACATCCAACAATCCCATCTTTGTATGTAAATCTTTATCCTGTATGCGGTAGCATTTTTTTGAGTCTGTGGCAAAGGGCCTGCTGTAGCTGACGGAGTAGCACCTAGTCAGAGATACTGAAAACCTGATGTTGACTTTACTGACTCACTCACACGCCAAGCAAAGCTGGCTGGTGAGTCTGATTTGTTGTTGTACGACAACTGCCTTGCACAAATTTTGCGAACAGCTTTTATTGATTTACTGTACTATTCATTGCTTAAAATCTAAAATACATCCCGACCCAGTTTCTCTGATTATTTGGTATCTCGATTGTCCACTTAGGACAGCTTTGCATGCTAGCTTCAGCCATTTTCGTAGCAATGTAGCAATTAGTGGTGGACGGATTTATCCAAATATCAATAATATTGATTTCACTACTAGTGTGGTGACATTGATACTTTAATTTCAAACTTCACTTCAACTGTCAGAATATTCATAAATAAAGGAGGATAAAGTGTTTTTTGGTGGATTTGGTTCACTACGGTGACAAAGCACCTACTTGCCCCAAATTAGCTTTTCTTACCGAGATAATCACAAATTCAGATTTTTAAAATAGCATCAGTAATAACTTTGTTTCTGGACACCTGATTATAATAATTCTAATTGTAAGGCTTGAAAACTATCACAAACTTGATAAATAAGGAAATGTGTTTTTTGGTGGATTCGGTTCACCATTGAAAAAGGCACCTACATGTCCAAAATCAACTTTTCTCACCAAAATGATGATTTGGATATCCATGTTGTGACTAATAACTTTGTTCATAATTAATCTTTTTGCATGAATACGTTCATTTTGACAGCCCTATTCCTTTAAAGCCCAACCCAAGAAAAACCAGGTCGAAAAGTCAATTTTTTAGAATATTAAATCTTTATTTGATCCTTTCACAAAATGTGGCAAAGAAATTAACTTTTTTTGGTATATCGACCATTTATTACCATGTGACATGTCCAAATTATTGTAGTCTTATGCTTCCTGGTATCCATTAGGAGGCAGAAGAAAAGTATCATATTGTATACTACAGGGTTTTGAGCAAAGTTTTAACCATAAAGTGATGCAAAATGTCTCAGGAACTGTATGTATCAACTATGATATGTTTGGCTATATAGGGCTATTAAAATGTATTGGTATCGACAATATTGGCCCTTTATTTACTTGGTATCCGATCAATGCCAAATCGTGCAGAATCGCACACCCCTAGCAGTGATATCATTCTCTTAGTTCACTGAGTTTAACTTGTCAAATATTAGATCAAGCTGATATTAGAGCACCATCTGCTGTGTCACAAGACTATCTACCTCTATCTGTCTGAAGCATCATCCTATAGTTCAAAGTATTTACAGATCGTAGTTTTTCCATTAGAACATGTTTACAGTTTCCCTTTGGGATTAGTAAAGCATTTTCAATTAAATTGAATTTGATAATTCAAATTATTTTCTTACTAATGTTTTAAATGTTTCCACATTTGTACAAATGTTTGAACTATGAAGGAAAGGTAGGTGTGTAGCATTAAATATTTGACAAGTTCTAGATGAATACTGATAACAATGATAACAAAACAAAACTTGTATAATCTGCCAGAACTAAAGGGGTAGATTAGACCAAAAAAACCCCCACAAAAACAAATAACTGCTTAGAAACATCAATTAATTTTTTTTAAAGGGGGGGGGGGGTACTAATTCAATACTTTTTGACATTTGTAAAGTGAAAACAGCATGTAGGGTTTGCACTTATAGGTGGATGTCTTCTATTATCTCTGGAGATGTCTGTTGCTCTTGGGATTAATAGAATTATCAAAATGTTATTCTAGAATGACAAATATCCAGCATGAAAGGCGTCTGTGACATTTTAAGCGGTTTTATCTAATCCAATTAGACTCCCTGACAAACATAGTGGCATTTTTTGTTTATTGCTCTCCTCTGCTTCACCCTTTGGACAGAAGAGGTTTAATAAACAATCCTTGTCATATCCCTTATAATGCACAGGAAGATACAGATGGGTAATGGATTTATGACTGCAACAAATATAGACAGACAGATACACAATGTACTTAACATACTATGTGTTGAGTTATTTGTGAGCACCATCTGCTGGAGGAGGGTAAATAATAATTTAATGACTGGTTCTTTTTCTTGTCATGATTACCCCCGTCTGGAATGAGTTATGTTTTCATAAAGAAGAAAATAAACATATCCGACAGAGAGGACAAATTGTAGGATTATCATTTGATATTTATTTGGAAAAACCTTCATAACAACATGCTCACCCCAATACAGATATACAATTCTTGATTATGAGCCTCACATTATAATTTCTTTATAAGTGTGCCATTTATGACATTTCAGTGACAATGACCAGTATGTACAGTGAACAAGAACACGTCATTTTTTAGCAAAATAGTTTAAAATTAGGAAAAGATTATCAAAATAAATAAACACATGTCCAGCTATGGCTGTGAGCTACTTCACAACTACATGACGAACATAAATCAATGTTTAAAGGTTGAGGCACTATATTGCTTCCTTTATATGAAGAGAATCCTTCAGGAAAATGTCCCAAAGCCTCTGACAACAAAGTTTTATTAGAATCACTTCCCCCATTCTGCTTACTATTCCCGTTCGTTGTGATTTTAATGCATTGATTTGTCCAGTTCAGCGGAAGCTCCATCAACTTTCCTGTCTAATGGCCAATTAGGAAATGAAACCAAAGCATCTTTAATACTGCCATAAAATCTATTACAGGATTTCTTGGAAGTGACTCCGACTCACACCTATTCACCTCATGAAAGATAAAGGTGGGTGAAGATGAGGTGATGTGATTGACTCATCTTACATATTTGATGTTTTAAAAAATGCATTTATAAAATGTGCATCTTAATCCAGTAGTACTGAAGAAGAAAGGCATGGTTTCATGCTAGAGTGACTACAAATAGCCAAACAGTGTGATGCACCTGTGCATGTGTGTGGGATTTGGTGGATGCATTTTAGAAAAGGCAAGAGTGGGAGTACTACATCTAGCCAGCAGAGTCAGTCTCCAAAGCAGGGATGTCTCAATAGCTCTATCTTAGCGCAGTCAGTTTAAATGGGTCACTTCACTCAATTGTGTGAAATTAAAATGACATAAAAACATTAAATTTGTCCAGAGATGTAAATATCTATTTAAAAAACTAATTGATAGAGAGGCTACAGCTGTTCTGCAAGCTAGCTTTGGGCTAGACGTTAATGTTAGCATGCTAATATGCTTACAATAGCTCTTTAGGGTGTTAGCATGGCAAAAATACCTAATTGTCAAAGTACACCTATGGTTTATTAGCATGTTTTTGGTGGGGGCTTGAGAAAAAAAAAACATATAATGCAAAATAGAAATCTGACCTACTAGTAAGATAATCACAGCTACTGAATTACTGTGCAAAGAGCTTGTATGTATGCACCATCATGGCAATCAGAACAGAATGTAAATCCAAGTTTTCAATGCATAGGCTACTGAAAAATCGCTAATTCATCCATTTATATTTTTAAAAAATCTTAAAATCTGGGCACATAAAAGCTAAAATACAGCTTATACTTTTAACCAGAATTATATACTTTTCCATTTTGGATGAAATGACCCATTAAGTTGTTTTGGTTTTTATTATATTTTAATTAATTAATTAATTTTAATCAAGCACTACAGTGGTTAGTCTAGAATAGCAGTAACAAGTGGAAACGAGTAGGGCCAGTTTTAGTTGGTTAGTTGGGCTTCAGATGACTGCTTAGCAGCCAGACCCGGCCTTTCACCTTCTTTGCTACCATCGTGGCTAGCGGCAGACCAGGCTACTCCTGCGGCCCCGGGGCTTTCATGGCCATGCTGGCTCCAACCATGCCTGGATAACTCCGGTTCCTCCTCATTCCATCTGGTCCAAAAGGGGAGCCTGACCTGCGCAGCCCACCCAAAGGCCCCAAGATGGGACCTGGACTCATTGCCCTGCCTCCTGAAGCTCCAGCCACACCCAGCCTCTTCACCTTGTCCAGCAGGTTGAGGTTGTGGACGGTCACGCTAACATCCGTTTGGCTTTCGCAGTCCCTCCCTCTCTGTCTGCCTCTCATACCCCCAGTAACTTCCTTCAGAATGGAACGCGCTGGTTTGGAGGCCAGGAAGTTGTCATAAGACGGGCTCTTGAAGTCGAAGCCTGAGGAGCTTGGCACAGCTGAGGCACCAAGCTTTGTGGGGGAGTTTGGAGGGGTGGATGGGCGCATAGGGTCAGGATTGGGTGCTCTGTTTGGGGCGATGGAGGTGCTGAACAGGACTCCGCTGCTCTGACTGTTCTCCAGGCTCTGGTGATACATGGCTGCTGAGATTCCTCTCTCCTGGAGGAGGCGCACTAACCCAAGGGAGGTGCTGGTGGTGCGTGTTGCATCTCTGCACAGTAAAGAGTCAACAATAAGCTAAAAACATGCTATCTTTGATGCAAAAATCTCTGTTCTCTTAGCTATTTATTCCTTTAATTTAACTTTGCTTTGCTTACGTAACAAAAGTACTAGGCAGCCAACTCATTGACTCATTCAGTCCTTTAGCAAGAATAAGTTTCCATTTAAGATAAAAACCGACAGTGTTAGCATCTGTGGTGCCTTGCCTGAGGTTAGTTGAGGACTCGGAGGGCCTGAGGCTGAGCCTGCGGGGTGTGCAGGGAGTAGCAGCAGGAGTACCCAGCAGAGTGCTGGTCATCACACAGGAAGATGACGCAGGAACTGGGTTTAGACTGGAAGAAGTCAGAACAAGAGAAAATTACAAACTTTCTGTTTTTAAAAACTTAAATCACAGTTTTATGAGCAAACTAAACTGTGTACAAAGAGGATGTTTGAACCATGAGCACTTGCATGTATTATTTAACAACTTCTCTTAGTAGAGATAACACTAAATATAATTGTGTGGACACATTTCCTCCTCAGCATATCCTGTAAAGTTAAGTTTAATTCAGTTAGTGCTCATTTAGGACATTTATGCCTCTACAACAATATCTCAGCAGGATACTTTAAGTTAAAGGATGGGTTTGAAGGGTGTTGAAGTTCGCTCCTTGATTTTTATAAAATGCACATATTTTATTTAAAAGAATCCACCATTCAGTGCAGATGATAATGACATAACATATGCTGGTTTGAGGGGAAAAGCAAACTTTAAGTTGTTAAATTTAAATGAATTCTGGTGGATCAAACAGACAAAGAAACCCATCTTTTATACATCCTTACACAGTGTAAAGGGTTTTTGGTGACACATTGATGGCTGGTTTAAGCTCCCTATCCCTAACAGCCAGTTACTTGATTCAATGAACAACTTGATAATGTGGTTAAGAGTTTTAATCATGTGCTTTTGCTGGCCAAAGCTGAACCTTTTCTCACTTATCACAGTTTTGAGACAGCCATCCATGCGTTTATCAATTCCAGAGGTGATTACTGTAACGCTCTGTATGCCCGTGTCCCCCCAGTCTTGCCTCAGCCGCCTTCAACTTGAGGGAAATGTGGCTGCCAGGCTTTTAACAAGCACAAGCAGCCAAGAGCACATTACACCTGTGTCCTCTCTCTCCACCGGCTTCCAGTCAAATTCAATATTGATTTTAAACTTTTAATGTGCGTTTTGAAAGCTCTTAACGGCCTTGCACCTTCTTATTCATAAGAGCTTTTAACTGTCTGTGAGCACAGTAGAGCCTTAAGGTCATCCAACCAGTTTTTACTCAATGTACCCAGATCTACATAAACACTTGGGTGACTTAGCTTTTTCAATCGTTGGCCCCAGGCTCTGGAATAAGCTCCCTCTCTTAAACCTATTTATTTGCAATTACTTTTAATGCTCAGTAGTGTGGTGACACTTTCTGTATTTGCTAGTGTAATTGTTTTGATATAGTATGCTTTAGTGATATCTTTGTAAAGATCTTTGGTCACCTGTGGGTTGTTGGACAGGGCTGTATAAATAAAGTATTATTATTATCATCATAATCAAGCAGCAGCAGAAGCAGCATATTACCTTGGCGTGACCCGTGTCTGCTCGTCTGTGGGGTGCAGGATCCGACAGGTTGTAAAGGTGTAAGTAGAGCTGGTGTGGGCCATACATTTACCTGGGTAGTATGCAGCTGAAAGTCGCACAAAGACACCATCATTTTTTTATGCAACTGGAGCAATGTGAAAGTTTACAATGGCACAGTTAACCGTAGGGACACAGCTTTAGTTACTTCAGCTGTTTACCAAAACATATAATAACATATAAGAATATTGGTTTAAAGAACTCTCAACTCCATATTCATATGCAGGAGGAATATAGGAATTGCAGCAACATGTCTGGTCTTCATCTTGTAAAGTGCAGCTCAATCAGGTTGAGATCACATCTTGATATCCCATTGCATTGTGCAGTATTCCCCTTTTCTTATTTTTTATTTTACATTCCAAAGCTCCAAACAGGAGTACCAGATGTGCTGTTATTCTCATGCAGACTGATCTTGCTCTGATTTTTTACAGATTTAAAAGATATTTTGGTAAAGTCTGATGTGGCCTTTCTATTCCTGAGGCTTTGTATTTGCTCTTGTATAATCTTTGATAAAGATATGAATGTCAGTGTCCAAATATAATCCTCACCCAGAGCATCTGTGTTGCTGAGATGCGGAGACGGGGATGGAGATGGCGGAGAGGGTGGAGCGAGGTTTGTCGGAGGCTGCATAAGGTTGGCATCACCTGTGCTGGAGGTGGAGGGCACAGCTGGTGAGGCAGAAGCTGAGGAGGTGGGCAAATTCTGGAAGTATTGCTCTCCTGGTTCATCCTCCTCCAAGCCACCCCATGGATACACCTGCAGAGAGGACATAAAAAAATCTGCACATTCTAACACTTAATAGGTGTAGTATTATCAGGAGGTAGAGGAGCACCAACATATAGCACATATCACTAAATAACTTAAATTTGAGTTGCTTTGGAAAATAATCTGGATATAGATTACAGCAATTTCCCTGTGGGCCTCATGTGGGGGTCATGTGGCTGAGTTTTGGAAGCCAGACTCACACGGAGTCAACGCTATGTCAAAGCCATATATGGGCCAAACAAACCTGCAGATGTGAGCCAAATATCTTCTGTTATCTGGGCATACTCAGACATGAAGAACTCTTTGATAACATGATGCTTTAAACCCGACAGACACACAGAAATCTTTCTCACTCAGACAAACAGACCTGCTCCAGCTCTAGTTCGAGGGGCCTGTAGCCCTTTGGCACGACTCCTGGCCTGGCGTCCAAAATCACTCCAAGGTGAGGCTGCGCTAACTGCTGCCAGTGGTGAAGGGTGGCAGAGCCTTCAAACACACGCACACACACACACATACAAAAAAAATTGCAGAAATCATTTGAATTTCCTTAAAACACTTGTTAGTGCTGCAGTGTTTCATGGCTTTGGTTTATAGGTTCGAGGAATCTGACATATGACATTTTTCATCTATATTAAAGGTATTTGTTTTTGCAAAAAAACAGCTGTTAAAATATTTCACACTTCAACGCCACACATTTTATGACGAGAAACTCACAAATGACCAATAAAGGAATGTATTTAAAGTTAATATTTTCAACGTCATAATCAAGGAAAAGAAGCGCGACAGTGATAAGGATGACAAAGATGAAGCGACAGTCAAAAGAGATTGAAAGAAGAAAAAAACATTCAAATAAAATGAAATGAGATGGAGGAGTTAAGTAGAATGAGAAAATGTTTTATTAATGAGCGACAAGCTTTAACAGATAATAGAGAACAGACATGTCAGGGTGAAAATGGAAAAATGAAAAAGCATGATATAACAGAGGAAATCATACATAAATAATAATAAAAGAAAAAAAATGCATTTATGCATATGTATTAAAAATGCAATAACAAAATGCATCAGAAAAGCAGCTGTATGTCAGGTTCACAGGACAACATTTTTAAATGAAATGTAAGTTACTGCCAGCAGAGGGCAGTGCAGGTCTAGAACAGATCTCTTAAAGGTTAAATTAATAGTGAATGACAAGGACAGTGATAAAATTCTGCTGGGAGTCTTTCTGGGGTCAAACTTCACAACATCACATTTAGAAAGGATAACATCTGTGTTTGGACAGTTTTCCCTACAGGACACAACTAATTATTGAAGATCAGCAAATGATGTAGATTCATAAACACTATCCCCCTCTTTCTCTGTTAAATTGTGTGTGTGTGTGTTTACAACCACCCTCTGGGTTGTGTGTCTTTGTAATAACTGCCAGACTTGTGATGGTGCATCAGAGACCAGAAAGAGTTGAAGAGCATCAGAGTGAGAGGCGTCTCCTTTCTTTCTCTCGCACTCCTCCTCTTCCTGCTTCCGGCCCGGTCTCTGGCCCATCTCTTTCCTCTCTCCCTCTCTACCCCAGCCCCGGTCTTCTTGGCCCACCCCCATCCCTTCTCCCTGTCCCCTTCAAGCATTCGCCGCCTCCACTCCCCATCCGAACCCCATCCCCGCTTGCTCCCTTTCTTTGTCCCGACCCCTCGGTGCCGCTCGCCTTCCCAGCTCCTCCCCACCTTGCAGATGGTCCCGCGCTCCCTTTCTCCCTCACCTTCGAGTGGCTTGACGATCTGTAGTTTGTCGGGGAGGTAGGGCCCCCGCGAGGCCCACAGGTGAAGGTTCCCAAGGGACATGATGCTCTCAGAGGGGGTCAGCATGCTCTCCTGCCCGAGGGCGTCCTGCAGCCCGCTGTGTCCGGTGCGTCGACGCTCTCTATCCTCCTCAAAGAAGCGCCTCTCGCTCAGGTTGTTTTGTCGACGCAGAGACAGGCGGCGCAGGGCCAGCCGCAGGTCCTCGGCCCCGCTCGCCTTCTTCTCTCTGCACTCCGAGCTGCTGACGGAGTGAAACTAAGTTGAGACATGTTCTACCTCCCTTCCTCTCTAACAAATAAACCGCCCCTCCTTACCTGTCCTGATTGGATGCTGTCTCCATTAGGATGCTCTGTGTTCGGTTGTCAAGGGCAACACTGTCTCCACTGATGTCACCTCCATATAAAGTGGAGTGGGGTGTGCAGAGGCCGCTGGACTGAGGTGACGTCCGAGCTGACAGGGACTGGTTGGAACCCGGGATGTTGGCGCTGGTGGGGGTAAGTGAGCGCTGACGGACAGTCTGGTTAACACTCTTCACCGTGTCAAACACACGCCTCCGATGGACCCTGCAAACAAAGCAGCGTTAGCTTGTACTTGCGCGCACATGTTCTGCTATGTGGGTGTGTGACCTTACAGATACCAAACGTACTTCTGTTCCTCACACTCGGGGTCATCCAGACTCATTTCCTTCCTCATCGTTCCCTCAATCTCAGCTGCCAGAGAATCCTGCAACACCACAGTTCTTAAAGGTAGGAAGATTGTAATGTACACACTCAAAGACACATGCTGTCCCTCACCATTGGGTACAGTCCCAGCGGGTGGAAGCGGCGGGGCGTTCCTGCAGGGTAGTTTCTATTCCTCAGGTTCTTCAGCTCCTCCTGAGCTTCATGCAGCATCTCAATACACTCTGAGTACTTCTCCTCCAACTCCTGCAACTGTTGTATGGCAGACATTACAGATACACGTTACAAACTGTTTATTCAGAGAGATCCAACTATGATTGGTACGTTTGGAAACCTACCTCTGCTGTAAGCTGCCTTTGGGCATCTTTAGCTGCTACCAGATGTTGAGAAAGCTCCTCATTTTCTACTGCATACTGGAAAAACATTCACAGCTTCCACTTAGCAAACTTAGCCGCACCAGAATATATAAAAAGAAACAAATAACATCCAAAGCTGCACATCTGCACTCACAGATTTGGCCTTTTTTTGCAGATCTACAATCTGAGAGAGGAGGTGTGTGATCTCTTCTTGCTGCCGGGAGGCGTCCTCCGTCTTCCGAGCCAGCTCCTCTGCGATGGCAGAGATCTGAAGGCTGGATAACCCTGAGAGGACAGAAAGAAATTTTCATTTAGAAGGAGAAAAAAAGAAAAGAAATAGAAGAGAATAATATGATAGCCTTGAAGGGAAAAACACACCAACAGAAAAAAAACTCAAACATTTCTGATAAAACTAGAAAGTATACAACAGTGCACAACTAGGAAGAAAAGCATTGAACAAAACACCCCAAAAAAAAAAGAACACCATAATTTCTGTAAGAAAATATTGCAAAAATATGTTTTGTAATTATTTCATTTTTATTTCATTGTTGTGTTTTCTGAATTGTTAGTTATGGATTAGCAGAACTATCAAGTAGGACCTGTGTGCACATGTACACATCCGTTCTGAATGTTTCTGAAGTTGTGTTGTTTTACCTGAAACTTTTCGGTGTTTTAGGCTTATTTGTTGTATTTTCTGAGATGCTGCTTGATTTTGTGTGTTGTTGTGTTTTCTTGTGGGGCAAAGCAAATGAGACAACACATTTTCATTTTAAGATTAAAAACAGAGAGCAAAACAAAACTTACTGAGTTCTTTAACACAGTCATTGACAAGCTGCTGCTCTTTTTCTTCATACGTTTCCGTCTCTGTCTTCAGATGGTTAGCCTGTGCAGACATCCGCGATTAAACAATACTTCCAGAGGATCTTCGGTTTTTTTTCACATATTTATTGCACCTTTACTGTGTGTTTTACCTCCGAGCGGAGGGAGAGGTTCTCCTCCTCAAGATCTTTGAGTTTCTTTTGAAGTGTGTCGCCTACAAAGACTCCTGAAGCTGCTTCTCCTTTACTCTTCTTACCCCTAATAGAAAGATAAACACAGAGTGAGCATGAAACTCCAACAAGGGTCGATTACCAACCTGTACGGAGTTGGTTATCAACTTCTTTTGCTCAAAAAGGTAAACAAAAGTATTTATTGAGGCATGACATTAAAAAGTGAAGAAAGAAAGGAAGCTGACGTCGGGGAGCTGGTGGACTCATCCTCACTCTCCTCAACAGCATTGGTGTAAAACTGCAGCAGCTCGTCCTTCAGGTTCAGCTCGTGATGAAGCTGGGCCACCTGAAAGAGGAAAAGTACTGCTCTGTAATTCAGTTCTGGCATCAAAAACACTCGTCATGAGACAGTAACTAACGGTTAAGCTCTTAAGTGTGAAGATAAAGACCTCCTCTGTGATTTGCCCCACTTGCTCCTCCAAATAGTCATTCTGCTCGGTCAGAGTTCGGTTCTTTTTGAGAAGCGACTGGCCGATCTTTGCAGCCAACTCCAGATCTCTCTCTTTCTGTTGGAAAGAAGAGGACAGAATGAAAGTTGAATACAGCTTTGCTTGTTGGGTAAATCTACAGAGCTACATCCTCAAGTTTGGATTTCATTTGATCAAAAAACAAACAAAAAAAAACACTAGTGCTGCTTTGAATCACACAGACAGAAAAGACAAAAATAGGACATTTCATCTCACCTCCTCCAACAGTCGTGTGACAGCATCAATGTCATTGTACGTCTTCGTCATCTGGCCCACTCGGTCTGCACATAGCACTGAGGAAATACAAAAGCATGCAAATACAGCGTGAACATCGGTGCAGCCTCTTTATGTAACACACCAGCTGGGATGGATGGGTCATGTATAGGGTGTACGACTCCATCAGCTGTGATATAATGCTCAATTTTGAAAGAGCGGCGCGGAGGTAGGGGTGAAAGTGTTGTTTTCCATGGCGCACAGCGTTTGGCTCTGCTACCCTCGGGCAGCAACTCTTATTGACTTCTGATCGATAGTATACAGCAAAGTTACTGAATGCATTACAGTTAGCCTCTGTGCTGCTGTTAGTATTAAAATAAGCTTCAAATGATCCAAATTCAGATGGCACATTTTCAAAAAATAAAGGGAGGCAAAAATGTTCAAACTGTGATCCAATCTCTCTAAAGTGACCATAACAATAAATACTGAGCAGAAAGGTATTAATCAGGGTGATCTGTCACAACAGACCAAATTCAAAGCCTCTCAATTCTAATAAATTCCTCTAATTGAGAAAACAAGCTAAAAAACATACAAAAAAAACTCTGAAGAACATAAGATAGAAAAAGAAACAATCTGTGAACCGTTAAATAGGATTACACAAACTGTGAAAGAAGTGTGGGAGCTATAATGCACATAAATCACATAACAGTATGAGGAAGAAACAAAAACATAATGTTTATGTTCTGACTGCACGTTCTATTGAATGAAAGAAATCACCATTTTCTGGACATGTAACCTCACCTTTCTGATCTTCCTTACAGTACCAGTCCTCCAGTCCACATTCAACCCTCATTAGTCCCTTCATCCCACTCTTGTCCATGTCCTCTATCTGATTCACAATGATCGTTGTGGAGAGACGACCACGAGTCCAAGCGCTGATCCATTCACTTTCTATTTCTCAGTCTAACTGCTCAGCTCCTGTATAACAGACTCAGAGGCAGAATAACTGTCCACCCACATGGGCATCTGAGAGTGAACACGAGAGGATGGGTGGGGGTGGTGGGGGATGACCGTGATCTGTTTTAGAAATCCTCTACAGCGACTGAGCTGAAACTCGAAGTGGAGTTGTATCATTATTGGAGAGAAGAGGATGGAAATGGAGAGAGTCGTTGCCTAGAGGTAGGCTGCAGTGTGGACTCTCTAAATAAAAAGCACAAGCAAAACTCCCACGTCTCTCCTTTGCACCTTTCTCTGAATATCTCACTTCCCTTTCCTTCCACTCCACACAAAGCTGCTGCAGGTAGATATGCTGCTAGCTACTTCCATGGTAACCCTCACCCATAAACAAACAAAACCCTGGCATATCCAAAGACATGAACACTCACTCTTCACCATTCGTCCTGCACATATAGTTCTACTCTGGGCCTCCAACATATTATAACTGTAACTTCCTCAGTGTGAGGCTGAAACTCAAACTGACTCGTGATTACGAATTTCTCAAAAGTTACTTATAATGACGCTTGTGACAAGTTCACAAAGGGAAGATCTGATCCGTCACGTCTATCCAATCCTCCCGAGTGTTCATGCTTTTCCCCCAGCTACTCTTTCCCTCTCTGTCAAACTGTTTATGTTTACATCACTGTTATCGTCCATTGGTCTTCTTTTTTTATTCATTAAGATATCTGTATTTTATAAGTCACCTCTATTCTGTCATTCTCTCTGCAGATATGTCATGCAAAACCACCAGTGTCTAGACTCCAGGATCAAGCTCCATTTGAGTGAAATCTACAAACATTTAGTAAGTTTTTGTTTTTTTTAAACATCATTTTACTGTTTCATTCTTTAAATCCATCTCTCCTCAAGTTTGGATGCTCATGCTGAGAACAAATATGAATACAAAACAAACTGGAATGATTATATTTTCATAGTTTCGAGGTTTTTGGTTTAGTTCTTGCTTATTTCGGATGTAATCTGTTCTATAGTTTCTTATCATATTTTTTTAGTCATGTGGTCATGACCAGATCCTCAACACCTGTCCTCAAGTTTTGCCTTAGTTCTTCCTTGTGTCTTTGATCTTTATCAGTAGTGGTTAATGAGGTATTGTTCTTTCCAGCCGGAGTAGCTCTTTTATTTTATTAAACATCATTTCCACTAGCTTTCTGCCTTTTTCCCCTGCATTTGGGTCCTTCATCCCCTTCCCATGACACAAATCATCTAAGCCCTAACTTTAACTGGAAAAAGTGAAGAAAACACAGTACCTGATAGAAGCTCTAAGAGAGCGCAGACTTCTGAATGATTGTGGGCATTATTTTTGAGTTAGAAGCTATAATGGCAAAATTATCCCTGTCTCCCCATAGTAAAGAATCCTTTAAAAAAATTCCTGGATCCTGGAAATCTTATTACTTGTTTTTGATTCCATTTCTGAGATTCACCTGGAAATTTAATCAAAATCTGTCCATAACCAGTTGAATTATGTTGCTGACAGACAGACAGACAAACCAACACTGCCAAATACATGACCTTCACCTTAGTGGAGGTAATAAATATGTTCATTTTTAGGAACGGAATCAGAGAAGTCGGGACATCTGCAACAAAAAATTTAGAAAAGTCTTCCTGCAGGTGCTCCTGATGATTGTCTGCTGTGTTTCTCTTACAGAGGCTGAAGGATGCTTTCTATTTCTTTACACGTGTAGCAGCTGGTTCCTATTTTCTATCTTTTGTGCCGTTGTCTTCTTTTTTCCTCTCTTCCTTCTCCTTTCCTCTTCTGTTTCCTCTCCTTTCTTTGGTCCTTCTCGTCAGGTCAAGCATTAATATGTAAATTCAGCAAAAAACTAATTCAAAACAAAAAAAATTGTACTTAAGTACCAAGAGGAACCTTAAATCCATACAGCTCGTCTTGGCAAAAGCAAATGTGTTCGGCACGAGGCAGCCGGACCACCATTCTGCAGTCTTCCAGCATATTGCAAAAATTTTCAGTTTAAGAATTTTTTGGAAGGAAAAATGAAAATAATTAGTGGATTTTATCATGCATAACTGCTTATAGCATTAAAAGATTGGTGGGTTTTGTCAGGAACAGATTTATGTGTGAAATAGACCGGGCTGAAAATGAATATTGAGTAGCTTCAGGTCCTCAGGCTGCACTGAAAAACAGGCACAACTCTGTATGGGCTTAAAGAAATTAGAAAATACAAAAATATGGAACCTCTGTCAAAGAACACACCATGTTACTCTATCCACAAATACAAGTTAAATTCCTCTGTGCAGAAACATTCTTGCAAATGTTTCCTTTTTTTTTTTTTATCTTAAACTCATGGGTGCAACTTCCTCATCATAAAGAGGAGGAGGACCACCCAGCTTGTTGTCAGCACGCAGTTCAAAAGCATGTAAAAGAGTGCACATGATACAGGTTACCTACACATCTGCGATGCACCATAGATGCTGAATGATATACAGGTGTTGGAGCAACAAACGCAAATAGCATCTTCTTCAAAAAACCCTTAGACCACATAAAAGATTTAAAACTGCTCTCATCAGTTCCCCAAATCTCCCTGGTTGATATCAGATTCAAAAGGACAATAATGTTTTTCTTTTCAGATTAAAAACAAGAGGGCACTTTAACCAGACAATGAACTAGTTCAAGTGTCATTTTCATTGATCTCCCTCTGAATCCACACATCGCTCATTAGACTAAATTGCTTGGATCTATCAGATGCCACTGAAGAATGAAAATAAACTCAGTGCCTGTTTCATTGCAAAAGTTTGAGAGAAGCTATAGTTGTGTCTCTATGATAAACTTTCAGAGTAGAGATCCAGTATCGCCCCGAGTAAAATCCACATAAATGTGAGCACCATGTTGTGGAAAGCACATGCAACAGTTTTAAGAAAACACATGATGGAAATTGTCAAAATATTATATTTAGCAAAAAAAATGTCATCAAATCCACCAATAATAAGAGCTGTTTATTCTCTGTGGAGCCAAAAAACTGATCCTCCAGGTGTAAGCAGCATGATTAATTAATATCTGTTTTATTGTCTACCACTGAGAAGAAAAGCTCAGTCTAATTACGATTTATGAAACACACTGTGTCTGTATTTCAGACCTTAGCGGTCCACCATGCTTTGTGAAGCCATTCACCCCCTTTTTCCCTATACCACTAAATACAAGACTTCATAAACACACTACTACGGTGAGGTGTCTGTGTGTGCGTGTCTGCATGTGTGTGTGCATGTTAGACTTACAGAAGTATTTGAGCGTCTCTTCGATCTGCTCAGTGGTCAGGTCGAGCCTGGCGTCCGATGAGACGAGAGGAGTGTGGAGCCAGTCATCGTTGTCGTAGCCGTAGACGGTGTCCGCCCGCAGCCGGTACACCGGCAGCTGCTCCTCCAGAAGACTGATGATCTCAAACTCAGGCAGGTCAGTGCTGTTGCACACATCTGAGAGGGGTGAAGGCTTTTTTAATCCATTCATACAGTATTTTATACGTAACAAACGGTAGCTTAGACTTGAGTAGGATTTATTGATTAAATGGAGATTTTGAAAGCAGGATTGACTGAACGTTGTGGTTTTGCTACTTTGACTGTTGAGGATGTGAGTCCTTCTTTTTAAATTTGGATGTGTGGTTTCATCGTTTGTATTTTCTTGTGAACCTCTGTAAGATCCATAGCTGGTGCTCAGAAAATTAGATCAATTATTTTCTTAATTGCAACTAAACAGCTGCAGACTGAGTTCAGCTGATGGTGCAGTTCTTTTACAGTGGAGCTTTAAGGATGCAGGGTGTAACAAAAGCAAAGGTCAATGAATCTGATATATCATTAAAAACTGGGTTTCTATTGGTATGTGATCGCTTTACTAAAATAACTGTCAAGTTTTTATTCTCTTACTTTTAAAAAGCAGAAGAAAAAAAAGTATATCGTCCATCTGTGAGTCCTTTTTACAGAACAGCTTCAACTCTTGGATGCTGGTCTGTTTCCTCTCAAAGCACCTCTTTGGTCAAAGTCAGAACTTTAACTTCTTTTTTTTTTTCTACTTTATTGAGACCATTTTTAGGTAAAACTAAAGAGTCTCTTAAAGCCGAGGTCTTGCTGTATGATCCCATTTCAACTCAACAATTAACTCATAGCACCATCAATTTTTGCCAGCTGTCTCGGTCTAGATTCAAGCCATGCTACTACCACCACCATGTTGGACAGGTGTGACGAGTCTTGTGCTCAATTCAGAATTTTCCTTTAAGGATGATTTTAAATGTCAGACTTTAGTGCAAAAAACCTGACAGGCCTTCACAATTCTTCCTACTATAATACTTCCTACTATCATAATGCTGTCAAGTTTCTACTATACTTGGGTGGAAAATGATCTGTGTAATGTGTAACCCAGAAGCCTGCGTTTTCTTCATTCCTAAAACTTTTCCCACCGTACCAGTGATGGTCTCGGCGTCCCTGCAGTGGGGTGGTGCCAGGCGGGGCTCAGGCTGGCTGTACTCCCCCTCGCTCACATACTGCTCTTCGTGGCTGAGATGCTGACTGGGCTCAGGATCCGGGTCCGGATCCAGGTCTGGGGCCGGGGGTGGGGAGGAGGCTGGGGAGGCCAGCTTGGCTCACCTCTCACTGGTGGAGAGAAGCCGAGGCCATGGGCCGCTGGAGCTGGAGCTCCGCAGGGGTTGGCAGGTCCAGCACGCCAGACAGGAGACAGCAGAAGAGGACACCTGGAGGAGGGCAGGGAGGGAAAGGAGCAGAGTCCTTAAAAAACTAGTTTGCTGTAACTCAAAGTCCGCACTGATCAATATGTCTCTGTTTTCATACCGACTAACTTTGAGCTTGTGTTGCTGAATCAGCAGTGTGCTGCCTGCCTGCAGGCTGCATGAATCACAGCCTGTCTGCGGCAGACAACACTGAATCTTTTAGGAAATAAATATAGTCACATGGCAGCTGAGAAGACCAGCTCCTAGTAACGATGAAAGAATTGCACTTATTGAAGTTTGTTAACTTCAGCTCAGGAGAAAGGCCACGCCTCAACCATACTTCCTATCATCTATTAATCCTTTTTAAACCTCTTCATCCATTCAGCAGGATGTCTTGTTCTCTTGACCCCAGCCTGTCTTCTCTGACATTCATCCATCCTTCCTCTTTCATTCATCCATCCATCCTGCAGACTTCTCCACCATCCACTTTAGAGGAACAGAGGCACAGTAATCTTACACTTTTAGGGGGTCTTACAAGTTAAATTAATGTGGGTATGGGGAAATTACAAGGCCAAACTTTTTAACCGCTAGCCAGCTCTTCTGTGCCCAAACTTCCTGATCTTCCAGTCACCCAAGAAGAGCTCATACTGTCACACACTGTATTGGGATCTGAGTCCTGGTGCTCATGCACACACAACCTTGTTGTTCTGTTTGTATACAGTGGGAACCAGCATGCGGCTGCAGACACACAGGATGCAACCAGTAAACTCACTGCAGGTTGAGATTATGACATAGTGTATCAGATCAAACAGCGTGCGCAGTAGTTTCCAGAAAAAAAGGAAAAAGGGGGGGTGCTAGCTGTACGGATGCCTTCATTATTGCATAAGAGAAGCAAACATCTTGCTGTCTTAACTGTGTCTGTCCCAGAAAAACACAGGGAAACTTTGTCTAACGCTCTATTTTTGGCACATCTTTCCTACCACTGCAACGTTTTGAATGCTGAACCCGCTTTTGGGCTTTAAATCATAACAAAATTGACATAATCTGTGGATGAACTGTCATCATGTACATGCAGAAATGGGACATATTACACAAATCCAGCAACCTTCACCAGCCAAATCAGCCGACTGTAAGGTAGTCAAGTTGTAAAAGCTCCTTCGCAGGTTTATTACATCCAGCTTTTGACCAGAGAGGAATTGAGCTGTCCAGCAGTGAATGCTAATGGCTGCCACTGCTGACGCTGCTGCAGGCAGGAAATAGGTCAGGGTTCATTCATGCATGTGGCATAAACAATGCCATTTGAATGCTGTCTGAGGGTGTGGCTTCATCTACATCAGCAGGTCGCGTCACGGATGAGAATCTGGGCTTTCATAAACGGTGTCCTTAACAAAACAAAACAAAAGAACCTGACCAGTTGACCTTATGATACAAGACAGCGCCATTAAAATCATGCAGTGATGGCAGAGCTTTACTCACACTGACAGACACGGATCCAAGTGGGCTGTTTCTGTTATGTGCAGTCAGGTCGGGATGAAATCGGCAGATAATGTTTCGAGGATGAGCAGGTAGGGGTCGGGCTCTGCTGGAGGCCGGAGGGAGCCGCTGTCTGTTTAAAGCGCTGACAGCTCGGGATGATCAAGGGCACCTTAGGTTGCTTTCCAAACCTGACCCGGTCCATTCCTCCATCCCTTCAACCTTCTCCCTGTCTCCTCCCTCACTCTCCCCGTATGAAACGTCTGCGAACCATCAAGTCCCACCGAACTGAAACAGAGAAAAATGACTTCCGGACGCTCCCTTCAGAATAAAAGGACTATTTGCCATAGATTTGTGAAAATAAATTTAATTTCATTATCTAGGTTTCATTGTCGTTAATACCTGAAGATAAGACTTATTGTTAGGCAGGATTGGGCAACAAAACAACTGATTTACATTATACAGAAGCTGCATTCACTTGAGAAAATGAAATCATATTTCATTTAATATTTTTTTCTGAATTAATGAGATGATTTCACAAAGAAAAGTCAGAACAGGTTTTTCTGCCTTAATAATAATTTTACCAGCAAAAAAAGAGAACTATATTTTTTTTAGGAAAAATTTGAATCAACAAGATCATTTTACAATTTTCTAGTAAAATGATTGTGTTAATTTAGGAAAAAGATTCTCACTTTTTTCAAAATGATGAAGTTCATTCAGACGCAGGGCGTGAATGCAACACGATTCTGTAAAAATGTAATGTGGCTATTTTCTTTTTTTTTAAGTGATTCATTCATTGTCATAGATACCTAAACATCACATGTGCCAATTATTTTCAGGCAGAATTGGGAAACTAAAATCAGGTTAGGACCAAACTTTATTTTTACTTTTTCTTTTTTACCTGTAGGCCTTTTGTTAAGTTATCTGATCAGCATAACAGGTTCATATAGCACCTCAACCTTTTGATCATGTTTTACCATTTGCATGTTTGTTATAGAAATGAGGGACTTTCATGCTTTTACTTTTAAGGTTATGGTTAATTTCTAACTGCTTCTTGAAAAATCTTTTCTGACTTGATTGATTTTCTCTTTACCCTCATCTTGACACCCACATCAGGACCCAGCCCGTTCAGGACGAGCTTTACGTCACAGCCTGAAGCATCTTGAAGCAGCTTTCTTATTTCTTCCTGTGGTCTTCAGGAATAGTTCTCCAGACCTCTTGAAGGACTTTCCAAAGCTCTTATTTTAAAATATTTCTCCAATACAAAATTTTTATTTATTTAAAATAAAATTCTTATGATTGAATATTACTTAGCCTATTAAACAAAAGAGTTTATCAAGTCAGTATGACTGAATTCATACTGCCTCTCCTCAACCCAATCAGTAAGCTGGCTAGTGACCTGTTGTGTTCTGCTAAATCAGTATCATTACCGTTTAATCAAAGTTAATTAATTTAATGAAACCAAACAAACATTGCATCAAAGTGTGGTACAGGAAAAACAACAAGAGTGTATTCCACAAACTTTATTTATTCTTACAGGGCAATTCACTTTAACAGTTCAAGGTCACACAAAAACAGTGACTCCGTTAAAAACAGCGTTAACAATTAATCACACAAGCAAACAAAGTCTCATTGCAGAACAACTATGTGTGGCAGCTTGGGCAAGGATACCATCACAGCCCAAACAATGACCATGAGACAAAGTCACACTAAAAACAACAAAAATCGACTAAAATAAATCATAATGAATAGTGAGTCTCTACTTATACAAAACATTTAAAATGAATTAGTTGCTGAGAATATTTTGTAAAAAGACAAAAAGTAGAAGAACATTACATTATAAATATATAATTAAATAAAGAGACCAGCCTTTACTCTACAAGAGCAGCTCAGCAAAGACATGATCGCCTCTATTTCTGTGTTTAGATCTTCTTTGTCTCAGAGCAACAGACAATGTAAAAGTTTCAATGACTGGCGACAGACCATTCAAAGCCCATAAAGAAGAACAAGGAGAAAAAAACAACAATCTTGAAAATCAGTCTTATAACAAACAGGAAGCAAATATAGTGAAACCAACACTGACGTCACATGATCCAGTTAACTAGACGACCGGCTGCGTTTTTTAGAAACCGAAATAATTTAAGTTGAAATGACAGCATTAATAACTTTTGTAAATGTCTGAAACAGAGAACTTTAACTTAACTAAATATCTAAATAACAGAATATTTCCTTTGAAAACTGCATTGCATTCAATGTTCTTTCTTTTCTTTTTTAATTCTAAATTATGCTTTTTATTTTCTGATGTTTACCTAATGCTTGAAGGTTTTATGTAAAGCACTTTGAATAGTCTTGTTCATGAAATGTGCTACAAATAAATTTGCCTTGCCTTGTTTTTTTAATTGACTACAGCTGTCAAAAGGTGTTTTGTTTTTTCATTGGAAGATCAATTATCCATCTCTTTCCTATAGCCTTCCGCTTAATCCATTGCAGGATCACAGTGGGGGGTGGGGCCAGATCTCAGCAGCTACAAGGCTAGACACAGGGTACACCCTCCGGTTGCCAGCACATCACAGGACCAGAGGGTCAACTATGCTTGTTAGGTCAGTATGTGTCTATGAGTCCGAGCAGGAGCAGTTGTTTGTCTCTGTGTGTTAGATGTGCGATGGTGTGGTGACCTATCCAGGTTGTACCCTACCTCTCACCTAACTGCTAGTGGGATATGCTCAACCCTGATTGGTATAAGAGAGTATAGAAAAAGGAAGGATAGAATTAAAGCAAAGAAACCGGTTCTGCCAGCATTTTTAAATGTTTATGGTGATATTTTTCCTGTTCCAGGGTTTTCTTGCTTTTTGTCTTTAAAGTAACACAACATACGTTTCTGACTTTAAAACTCTGCACTTCTGACTCAAATTCTACTTTAATGAAATGTGTTTAAATTCAATTAAAATGTTGTGCTTTGAAGAAGGTGGAGCATTTACTGCTTTGGGCTTGTGTGATTTCTCATGTCATTGTTTAACTTTTTTTGTTTCAGGAAAGTTGTGTTTTTGGTTTAAGTGTTGTTTCCTTTAACTGACCCATAAACAGCTTTTTATGAACATAGTTGTCCAGAGCTCAAACATTATCGTGTCTTATGTTAATCTGTATTCCTGCATCAGAGGACCGGAGCTGATAGCCTACATTTAATTAAATCTTATAGTCACATTTCATTTATAGTCATGCTGTTGTATCGTGGTGCTATTTCAAATTTCTCCAAGTAAAAAAACTGTCTTTGAAAGGCAAAATCATTTGGATGAATTCTTTTATTTAATTCATTCACTTTACTTTGATGCTGGATTTGATATACTGGTTTAGAAAGCACGAGAAGTGAGGAGAAGAGATAGCACCTGGTCAAACAGTAGATGGCAGCAGAGAGCCTGTGTGGACAAGAGGCGCGTGTTTTATTGACAATATATGGAGATGAGACGCTATATAAGGGGTATTAGACTTTACATCAGCTCTGTGACTGTCAGCATGTGCATCGCAAGTTTAAATAATATCCCTAAAGAACACCGTTCACTCTGATCACCTGTAGGATTATCATTAATGTGAGTCCGTGGCGCACTGATGCTCTGATCCTCATCTGGAGCATCTTGTCTGTGATTTTGTAATGATACTATAGCCCTGCCCTATACACTAAGTAACACATACGTCACACCTCCCGCGCCTCCGCTGCCATTTATGTGTTTTCCTCCAGATTTTTTACATCGAGTGGAAAACGAGGGTGCCTACAAAACCAGCTCCAGTGGGTCTGATGGATGCATGGCTTCTCTCACTTTTTATTTCCCTGAATTATGGATAAAATGAGGACTATTTTTCATGTAGTTTTTCCGCACATCCAGTGGTTAATTTAATTGTCTGGCTTCAATTAGGTGTTGGGGACCTTCAGAGAGAGAGAGAGAGAGAGAGAAACGTTGATAAGTGCAATTTTGGAGAACTGAATAAACCTTTTGTGAACTCTTCATTTGGACTCAGTGTAGCTGCATCCAGGCAGGTGGGAGGATGTCGGCGGGAAGATGATCTCAGTTTGGTCCATGATGAAACTTCATTCAGGTCACTTCAGGACTGCTCCCTTATTGGTGGACCTCACCTGGACGGAGCTCGGGAGCACGTGGAAATAGATTTACCTTGTTTACTTCCCGAGTAACAGAGCTCAGCCTCACCGCCTCAGTGACTCATTGTGTGGTGGGTAAAGGCCTATTTGCAGTCAGCCCCCCCCCCCTCTCCTCTGCACCGTCTGATCAACTCGAAAGAAACCAGCCTTTCGTTTTGGCCTACTTATCAAGCCAAAATGAATTTCGACCAAATCCTCGCTGCTGTCGGGGGCTTTGGCAAATACCAGAAGATTTTATACATATGGATTTGTTTACCTCAGATCCTGCTTGCTTTCCACATGATGGTGAACATCTTTACCGGAGCCACGCCGCCCCATCAGTGCCGGGAGAGCCCCAGCTCAGGAGTCGGGAATCTGACTTTCATCCCGGCTTCAGTCACTCTGAACGTCAGCCTCTCGGACACCTCTTGCTTCACGTCGGATGTACTGGGCAATCGGACGGAGAGCGTCCCATGTGGCCACGGATGGGTCTACAGCAAGGAGATATTTGAGAGCACCACTGTCACCGAGGTACTTGATCATCATAAGAATTAAGCTATCGAATATTGACTGGATATGACTACAACATGACAAAAGTGTTACAGGACAAAATGTTTTTTTTTCCTTAAGGCTTTGACATCTGCTACACATAAATAGCCTAATTGCCCATTTACAAACAATGAACCCAACAGATTTATGTTTAAACTTAACTAAGCCCCGTATTGGACCCCATTAGGACATGATAACACAGTTGTCCCCACAAGGACCATTGGTCCTCACAAGGTTAGTAATGTTACCAGCTAAAATCCAAATGAGGTAACAAAAACAAGAACACACTCTCACACACTGTCCAACAAACTGTAAGGACTGAAATACTAAAAAGAAAAATATACTTTTCTTTAAAAAAAAAAGTATGCTTTTGTGATTTATGGCTGTTTTATTGAGTGTATGTTGCAAATGTTTTACATAATTTCTGCACTTAATTTTGTATCCTTGTGGTTTAACATGTGCAGTTAACATGTCTGTGGTGTCTGGTCTATTTTCATCTTGTACATCTGTGTTTTTTGTATCATATTTTGATTGTTTTGCATAACTTATGAGTCACATTTTTGATATTTTGAGTATCATTTTGGTATTTTTCTTGTTGTAGACCAGCGGTTTCTCAAACTGTGGGGCGAATAATCGTGATGGGCGGTCACTTAAACATTTGGTGAAATCAGATCAAAGATAAAACAACAGTAGAACTCAGGGCTATGTTTAATAGCAAAAGTAAAAACATTTTCCACACGCACAATGCGAAGGGAACACTAAGGATTGGGACTGAACAGCTGATTAGCCCTAAGAAAACCACTAATCATTGAGGCTGACTGAAGAAAAAGGATTCAGTTTGCTAGGGAGCATAAAGATTAGACTCTGGAGCAGTAGAAGAAGGTCATGTGGTCTGATGAGTCCAGATTTACCCTGTTCCAGAGTGATGGGTGCATCAGGGAAAGAAGAGAAGCAGATGAAGTGTATATTTAATGAGAAAAAGAAAAACTCTTTTTCTCTGATGTTGAATTATCTAAAAAAAAAAAAGTATGAACACTTGGAAAAGATTCAAAACCTAATGTATTTATAAAAGTTAAATCTGCTGCCACGTGAAGACCCTGGTGCTTCATGATCTCATCATCGTCATCATGTTTTATCCATCTGGTGATCCCATCTTTACAATCATTACACAATAAATCATCAATAAGACTATTTCCAGACACACATCTGAGTCTTGTTGAAAAAATGATCACCTGGATCTGGCCATCTAGAAATAAGAAATGAATGTACTGCATATGATTCATTAAAAGCACAGAAACTACATGTTTTTTCCATCTCTCAGTGGGACCTGGTGTGCAGTAGTGCTGGACTAAACAGTCTCGGATCCTCGATCTACATGTTTGGCCTGTTGGTGGGAGCTGTGGTGTTTGGAGACATGGCTGACAGGTAGGCCCTACAGTTTTCTTTCAGCTTGCAGCCCTCAATCTCTGACTTTGCACAGATATGACACACAGCCTGATCCTCGGCATCAAAGCTTGGCCGCAGGGGCCGAGGCAGCTGGAGTCCTTTGGCGTGTGGTTGCTGTGTGTAAGTAGGTCAGCTGACACACCACCCTCAGTTAGTTCAGGGGCCAAAGATACACATGACAGTTTGACTGGAACTGTGAAACTGGACTGACCTTTTGTGCCTTCAACTTAGCATCATTTAAGAAATAGTATGATGCATTTCTATGTCAGTGTTTATTGATTGAGGTGCTGGATATGTTCAATTGCTGCACTATGAGAATAATAATGTAATGATCTTTGGTTAAGAATCTTGTGAGACCAAGTGTTCAGGATCAAGAGATAACCTAAGTTAAGCATGAAAGCTAGCTAAAGTAGAGGTGGTGCAGAAATGATGGTTGTGTATATCCAGAACAGATTTACAGACTTAAGTTATTATCATAGCTGGTCCCTATCAGGACACACATTTTGCTCTAGACATGTCTCTGACGGGTCTCTGGATCCCATTGGGTGTTGGCAGTCGCCCAATTATAAACAGGACAGTTTAACAGCTCTTTGAAATCCCTCTTTATCACCCCAGATTGCCCTTTGGAGACATTACTGGCAATTTAATATACCAAAGGTTTTAGGTTATCAGTCAAAGAATTATATTTTTTTATGAGAGAGAGTACACAAGTGACTGGGTAGCAATGTTAAGCTTAAGTTTCCAAACTGAATTATGAGATTTCCTCCTTTCATTACACAAAAGAGCTTTTTCACACTTTTTTCTATGTCACTTGTACTCTTAAGAATGTTTCAATGTTTCAAAGTTTGTCTGTAAGAAGAAAGTATTCACACATATATTTCCAGAAACAAGGGGAGTATAGATACATTTGAATTTATTAAACAAGTCCTTCCACACTGGCTTTTCCACAAAAACCATTTATATCCATGTGATGGTGCGGCCCCATCACTCTTCTTCCTGAGCCCACGGCTGATCCACAGACTATCAGGGGTGCACACCTGAT
>JAOXYM010000018.1:7570688-7588910 GCA_028567055.1 Leptatherina wallacei
TTCGCAGGTGCTAAGGTCTTGTAATTTTACAAGTATGTAGCATCTGGGCCATACTTTAATTTGAAATAAAGTTACACCAAGTGAAACCCTCGCTTTAAAATGGTTTGGGAATGACTTTTCTTCACTCAGTAAATGGGGATTTATGAATATGCTAATCTAATTACCAGCAGATGACACTGCCTGCCCTGTCTCTGCTCCACTACACAATGGATAGATCTCATATTGGGGTAATTCAGCTGTACGTGTTTGTGCCAGAGAGCGATTCTCAACCAGGGGATGCCAAATTTGACACAGTTGCATGGTTGCAAGTGACTGATGACCTGATCAAGATAGCAACTGGGATAACCTTGTTGAGAAAGTTATTGGTTATTATCAAATACATTTTTAGTGAATGAGTCTCAAATCAAACAAATAGGCTTTCTAAGTTTATGGGGAGTGTATATGACTGAAAGCAGTGGTAAAAAGGCTTAGAGAATCTTCTGTTACATCATTTATAGCACAAAGAAATGAAGATCTCAGTATAACGTGTCAGTTAAGTGACAAAATCCCACAGTATTTAAGTAAAACTTTAGAAGCAACTGCCTAAAAAGTAAAGACTGCAAACCAGCACCCTGTCTGTATTTTTTTAGAGAGCAATATGGTGTCTTCAATTAGACTGAATATGCATCAGTTTATTGTTTTTAACGTATTTGGGTAAGCTGTAAAAAAAGTTAGATAATCTGTTTTCATGTTATTATAAACAGAGAAGTCAAGTCTGAAATATTCACAAAGAAGTTGCCCCTTGGGGACAAATAAAGTCTTTTTTTTAAATTGAATTTCTGTTTCCTTCATTTTGCTTTTACTAATTTCCAAATTGTTGCTTATTTAACTGCAGAATCATCTTCAAGACTTTTGTACAGTGAATTTAAAGGCAGGATGTCTTCATAGTGTTGTAGTGTTAAGTATACTTTTTCAAAAAAATGTCATATGTATTTATTTATATGTTTATTTGACAGGGATATTGAATTTGTACATAGTTACAAAAAAAGATTTGTAGCTGATGCCAAGCAAAGCACAGTTTGTGCCCAAAGCTAATTCTTATCTTGAGTGAATAACTCAATTACTCAGTCATGTATTTATAATGGGACAAACTGGTGGCCCAGTTACAAAGCCGAGGTCGAAATCTCGCATTGTGCATGTAGTCAATTCTGCAAAACTCTGCATTCACTCTGCCATTTTTGACCAATCAGCTGACCAGTCAATGAAGACTAGACCTTTTGGGAGCTGAACCTGTAAATAAGTTTCAAATGAGATCTTTAATGGTTAGAATATGTTCTCCAGTCGACTCATGTCCATCTCATCTCTTTAAGGTACGGCCGTCGTTTCGTCCTGCTGCTGTCCATTGCTCTCCAGACTGTCTTCGGAGTCGCTGTAGCTTTTGCGCCCAACTTTCCAATCTACGTGATTCTTCGCTTTGCAGTTGGCACCACCATCTCTGGAGTCATCATCAATGCTTTTGTCCTTGGTACAAACCAAACACACTCAAACATAAACGTGGTGATGCAGAACGTGAGATAGAATGAGCAAGTTTTCAATTTTGAAAAAGATCATGTCTGAGCAAATGTGAGTCAATTAATTAATATGTATGCCTGTAAATGTTAAGTTACAGGTAGCAGTTAATTAACTTGGTGTAGGACAGAAAGCACGAAACATCCAGCCTGGTTCTGTCCAAACAAACCTGCCAACCAGCACCTTGAACAGTCACTCGGCCTCCAACAAAACATACTAATTAATTTCCTTTCCATCACATTTTATGGAGTAATTATTCACAAATAATTGAATTTTAACATTTGTAGACTAAAATTAAAAACTAAAATCTATAGAAATGAAATTAAAGTAAATTAAAGCCTTCAAAAATATGAAAATATATTTCATAATATTCCTCAAGCAACAGCTCCATCTGTAGATGTAGAGTGCAGTTTAGCCACAGATGTGGTCAGGAGAGGATCCCTATTTGTGTCAGAGGGTTTCACAAACTTCTGGACCCCGAGTGTCAGCATATCCTGTGGAGCGTGTATGTGGACACCTGTCAGTACCACCTCCCTAATTAGGCCGGCGTCTTAAGTTGTCTTGTCTTCCTGCAGCCATCATCATGAAGTAGCTCGGAGAATGTCTTTATTCGTTTTTATTTCCAATTCAAAATAATTTTCTTTTCAAACCAGGCTGATTTCTAAACAGTCACAAATACATCACTGAGTTATCGTTTCTCTCTGGAATATCACATTTATATGAAGTATATTTTCAAACATATTCATTTTATTGTCAGGAAAGTTCTTCCTCCAGCTTTTTTGGGCAGGGCACAGCATTTGTTCCTATCCAGAGCTCATGGGGCATTATCAATGCTAACAAACACTCAGTCTTGCACCTCAGACATATGACGATATATGAGGTTCATCATTTTAGCACAGCTGCTAAAATCAAAGCAGATACTGATGGTTAAAACATTTGTTGCATTTATCTCACACATGTTCAGATCACAGAGTTTTAGAAGTTCTTATAATTAGATTGTGTTAAATTTTGTAAGAGCTAGGCATGTATTTCCAATCTTTATGCTAAGCTATGCTAACTGGAAGCTGGCAGAGGCTTCATTTAGCAAACACATTTCAGAATAGTATCAATTTTCTGTTCTCAAGTCTTAGTGAGTTAAAAAAAATCCCAGTTATAGGGAAACTAGGGAGGTGATATGGACTGTAAATATATGTATGATAATAAAAAAAACAGACAGATGTACTAGGCACAGCTGCAGCAATTTGATTTTAACATCAGAATTACAAACATTAATGCTGTTTTTTTGCAAACCTTTGCCACTCTTTCCTCCACCTCCAAGCTCCAAGCCAACACCTCACTTGAACCCAATACCCATGATCCCTCCTGTCCTCTCCTTTCCTTTCCCTACCCCTCCTCTCCAAACCCTCCACTGTTTTTCCAAGGTACTGAGTGGACGTGCACCAAGAGACGCATGCTGGCTGGCATCATCACAGACTACACCTTTGGCCTTGGTTATATGCTCCTAGCTGGGGTAGCGTACCTGATACGTGACTGGAGAAAATTACAACTAGCTATATCGGCCCCAGGCTTCTTGCTTTTCTTCTATATACGGTGGGAAATTCAACTAGCATCTAAACATTAGATCCACTGTGTATTCATGCTATACATGAATGCCCTCTTTGTAGTGCTCATTTCCTCCTCTACCCCTATGTCCATCACTCTGTTGCCTCTGTTCACCCGCCACCAACCCACCACCTCCCCCAACACTTCTCTCTCTCTTTATCTCCGTCTTTGCTGTGTGCTCTGTCCCCCTGTTAGGGTGCTTCCTCAGTCTGCCAGATGGTTATTGGCTAATGACAGGAGAGAGGAGGCCATTGCACTCCTACGTAAAGCAGCACTTGTTAATGGCCGAGTCTTACCTCCTGCTGTCCAGGTGTGTTTGTAGGTGTGTGTGTTTGTGTTTGATTTCTAACTTTTTTAGTTTGGGGGAAAGAATGATCAAGGTATTATTCTCATGGATAAAGTACCAACCCCAACTTTTGAAAAAGTTTGGATGCTGTGTAAAATGTAAATAAAAACAGAATGCAATCATTTGTGAATCTTATAAACATATTTCATTCCCAATAAAACATAAAAAATTTATCAGAGGTTGAGACTGAAGTATTTTACCATATAATGGAAAATATTAGTTCACTTTTTAATTTGAAGGCAGCAACACATCTCAAAGAAGTTCAAACAGGGGCAACAAAAGATTGGAAAAGGCACTGGTACAAATCAAAAACCATTAGGTCAAATGGCAACAGGTCAGTAACATGACTGGACATAAAGATGGGCAGAAGTTCACCAATGTGAGACAGACTGCATTTGAAATTGTGGAATAATGTCAGAAATGTTCATCAACATAAAACTGTGAATAATTTGAAGGTTTGTGTATAAAAAAAATAAAGATTCGGAGAAGCAGGAGGAATGTCTGCATGCCGGGGACAAGGCCAAAGGTCAAACTGAATGCTCGTGATCTTTGGGCCCTCAGGTGACACTGCATTGAAAAACAGGCATGATTCTCCGCTAGAAATCATTGCATGTGTTCAGGGACACTTCCAGAAATCACTGTGTATGAACACTTTGGAAATCCAGAAATGTACCATGAAACAAAAAATGTATCAACGAAGGCCCGGCACTGTTGAGCAGCTAGAATCTTGCATGAGACATGAATGGCACAACATTCCTCCTAAAACTCCACCAACTGGTCTCCTCACTTCCCAGATGTTTATAGACAGTTTTTAAAAGAAGAGGAGATAATACACAATGGTAAACATCACCCTGTTCCAAGTGTTTTTTTTAAATGCGTTGCTGCCATTAAATTCATAATGAGCTAATATTTTCCATGAAATGGTAAAACGTCTCAGTTTCAACATCTGATATGTTGTTTATGTTCAATTGGGAACAAAATGTGGGTTTATGGGATTAATAAATCATTGCATCCTGTTTTTATTTACATTTTACACAACTTTTATCAGAATTGGTGTTGAAAAATGCTACATCAACAAACCAGTTAGCTTAGCATAGCTTAAGCATATTTTCCAATTATTTGAGTCCCGTTACACAAATGTTGCTTAAGATAGCTAAAACATCCGTACTTTTTTAAAAATCTTAGTTAGAGAGGAATAACAAGAGTATTTGTCAGAGATTATTATTATTATTATCTGAAATCTTGAAGGAACATGTCGTCTGGGGCAAAAACAGTCAGGACTGCAGCCGTTTTGGAAGATGTTTTTGCAATTATTGGATATGAAGTGGATATTCGACTGAAATGAAAGCTCTAATAATAATAATAAAAAATTGTTTAGAGGCTTCTTTGTAGATGGGCCTTCCATTTTCACAGACTTAAAAGTAACCTGAGAAGCTGAAGTAATTATAAACCTTACGTTTTTTTGTTTAATTGTCATTCATGGATATAAATCCTTTGTAATCAAAGTCTTGAAGCAGTGTGAGTAAAAAAACAAATGCTGAGTTTTTTCAGTTATAATGCCTTTCCAGATCTTTTTTTGTATCTTATTAAGCGGTTGTTCGTTTGGGGATCTTTTTGTTTTCAGCCATCAATAAATGAAATTTATGAATTCAGAGTGGGGAAGCTAATCTCAGCAGGGAGCCACAGAACAACAAATTTCCACCAAATAAAATTCCAAATCTTCCAAATTTTTCAGTGGTTGGAGCAAACCTTATGTACAGAGAAGTTTGTCCCACATCATATTTGCATCAGTTTTTTTTACTATATCGCTATTTTCTCCTCCAAAAAATATCTACGTTTTTCCATTTCAATATCAGCATGGTGGGTGCACAACGTAGCCCATCTGAAAATCGTAGCAAAGTAAACAACAGCCCGATGTAGAAGTGAGTAGCTCCTAGAAAACCCCCACCATTAGAATACCTCCCTTAATATCCAAACTGAGATTATTCTGACTGCTGCCTACTGCACGTAAGACTCTAATCAATAAGCAGTATGAAGTATAAAATGTTGTCCCTTTAGTTCCTCAGTGTAGCAGTAATAGTAGCTTTTAAAATTGTTGCACCGACATCATAGGGAGTGCTGTTGGTTTGAACAGATGTTTCATGGGATTTTCCTTTTAGACGGAAAGTCATCCTGTAGTCATCCACTGTGGCTGCCTTTTGTGGTCTGCTAGGCGTAGCTCACCATTTGATTCATCTTAAAATGTCTTCTATTTGTGATAGGTTTTTTTTGTTTCTGTCTCATGATGGCCTCCTACGCTGCATCCACACCTCTTTGGACTGCATATCAAGACTTCTCATAAAAGAAAAATGCAACAAGGGCAAATTCCTTACTTGGAACTAACTCCATTCGTTCCATTAATCTCCCATGGCCCCGCAGAGCCACTAAACTACCTATCAGCCACTTCTCTCATTACTTTTGAGCCATGAAAATGGAAGGACTTAACATTTTTATTTTGTTTCAAACGGTTACAGTTCAACAGCTGAGTATCTACGACACTGACGATTAAGGAAAATTAGGTTTCAACACTACAATGAAGATATAAGCAATAAATTATTTGTGTTGGTCTTTAAATGGATCACAATATGAAAAGTACATAGAATGCTACCTTCTCTTCTGATTTACTTACGTGTCCATTTGCATGTTAGGTTGAAAAATGGGAGATTTTTGGTGGAGCACAACGAAGTCACTCAGCGGTGGATCTTGTTCGGACACCACAGATGAGAAAGAGGGCGATCATCTTGTTTTACATCTGGCAAGTATTTTAATTTCAGTATCATTGTTGCACATATAACAGATCAAGTTTTCTACTTCTCTCACCATTCAATATTTATCTTGTATTTGCAACCCCCAGGTTTGTGAACGTGCTAGTGTATTATGGGCTCTCCCTGGGTGTATCCAGGTTAGGGACAGACCTCTACTTGACCCAGTTTGTGTTTGGGTTGGTTGAGATCCCAGCTCGCTCTCTGGTCCTCCTTGTCCTGCCCTTTAGCCGCCGTTTGACCCAAAGTGGCTTTCTGGCTGTTGGAGGAATCGCCTGCCTGCTCATGCTCGCTATCCCAGCAGGTAAGATGGACATCTTTAACACTTACCATCTCCTAGCAACTGCCTCTCTAATGTGAGGATAATTTTCTTCTTTCTGTCTTCAGATCATCCCAATGTCCTGACTGGTCTTGCCATGCTAGGAAAGTTTGGCATAACAGCTTCCTTTGCTGTCATCTATGTATACACAGCAGAGATATTCCCCACTGTGGTAAGGTAAGACTTGTGGGTTTTTCTTATTTGGTCTTTAATTACCTCAAATACTCACCCCTGCCATTGATGCTCTTGGTTTACCTCCAGGCAAACAGGAATAGGTGTGTCCAGCATGTTTGCAAGGATGGGTGGTGTGTTAGCACCCATAATCAACATGCTGCATAACCGCAGCCCTACTATACCCCTCATCATCTTTGGCACCTCTCCTCTTCTGGGAGCCATCCTTGCCCTGGCACTGCCTGAAACAGCTGACAGACCTCTTCCCGACACGCTGGAGGATGCAGAGAACTGGGATGTGAGGTATTAAAATGACACATCAGTTTAAGGCTGAATAGGACTTTATACTTTCAGATTTAGGAGTAAAGTATAATTTGAGATAACTAAACTCTATTAGCTTTATTACACTTTATTATCTACACCTTGCTAGTACCGGGTAGGACTCCTTTTGCCCTCAGACCTGCTTTTCTTGGTGGCATAGTTTCCGCAAGATATGGGAAACGAGATTTTGGGCGGCTGTAGCTCGGGTGGATAGAGCCGTCGTCTACTAATCAGGAGGTGGGCAGTTCGATTCCCCCTGACTACATGTCGAAGTCTCCTTGGGCAAGACACTGAACCCTACACTGCCTCCCGATGTGCCTATCGGGGGTATGAATGCTTCCACCAAGCACCATATGTATAAATATAGGTGCTGGGTGAATGAACATGTAGTGTCAAAGCGCTTTGAGTGGTCACATGACTAGAAAAGCGCTATACAAGTACAGTCCATTTACCATTTTGCTCCATACTGAAATGATAGCATCATACAGTTGCTGCGGATTTGTTGGTTGCACATTCATGATGAGAATCTGCCGTTCCACCACATTCCAAATGTGCTCTACTGGATTAAGATCTGGTGGCTGTGGAAGCCGATGAGTACGGTGAACTCATTGTTATATTCAAGAAAGCCGTTGGAGATGATTTGAGCTTTGTGACATGGTGCATTATCCTGCTGGAAGTAGCCATCAGAAGAGGCTACACAGTGGTCATAAAGGGATGGACATGGTCCATTTAGCAACAATACTTAGGTAGACTGTGGTGTTTATTACGCTCAGTTAGTACAAAGGGGACCAAAGTGTGCCAAGAATATATATCCCCCACACCATTACACCACCAACAGCCTGAACTGTTGATACAAGGCAGGGTGGATCCATGCTAGCATGTTGTTTACTGCAAATTCTGACCCTACAATTTGTATGTTGCAGCTTAAATAGAGACTCATCATAACAAACAATGTTTAACCCATCTTTATTGTCCAATTCTGGTGAGCTTGTGCGAATTGTAGCCTCAGTTTCCTGACTGACACCCAGTATGGTGGTCTACTGTTGAAGCCCATCTGCTTCAAGGTTGGATGTGTTGTCTGTTCAGAGATGCTAGTCTGCATACCTTGGTTGGAACCAGAGCTTATTTGAGTTAATGTTGCCTTTTTGTCGTCTCCAACCACTCTGCCCATTCTCCTCCGACCTCTGACATCAAAAAGGCATTTTGTTCCAGACAACTGCTGCTCACTGGATATTTTACCTTTTCCGGACCATTTTTTGTAAACCCTAGAGATGGTTGTGTGTAGAAGTCCCAGTAGATAAACATTTGAATAAATACACCAATAACCGGGCTACATTCAAAGTACTTTAAATCCTCTTTGTTCCCCATTCTGATGCTCAGTTTCAACTTATGCAAGTCGTTTTGACCATGTCTACATAAGATAATGCTTTATTCATCCTGGGGACCAAGACATTTATGATGCACATGTACATATCTAGATGTATTGAGTTAGTGCCATGTGATTGGCTAATGGGCTGTTTGTGTGCAGCTTTCCTAAGTTTGACTCTTGTCACACTTTGGCTCTAAGAACCGTTCAAACAAAACAAAAATACCAGTGCTGTTTGTTCCCTCTTAATGTTCCTTGTAAATCTCTCTGCAAACAGTCGTCTGCTTTGTGTTGTCTCTTGTAGTTTGGCTCCCACCAAGGAAAACCCTGAGATGTGTGATGACATTGGCCAATTGGCCAGCAGCACAGAAAAACAGGAGCTACAAACTGTAGCAAGCCAGCCCTAACAGTGTGTTAAGGCATGCACATGTTCCATTTTTCACATTTTATACAGTCTCAACTTTGCTACCAGGTACAGTACTTACCATAACACCCTCTATGCAATTACACGTAAGGATGTGATTATGAGCTCTATGCAAGAAAGCCAAACACGTTTCACACACCGAACTAGCACAAGGTGTTCATGGATACACGCACAAAGCAGGCATTCAGTTCTCCTGCCAGGGCCAATAAGAAGCTTAGTGTTTTCAGCAGATGCAGGTAAGAGTCCAACAGTCAGGAATAGTTGCGTTTTGTATATCCTGCATAACTTTGTACCTTTAACCCAGTTTTGTGAAGCAGAAATGGCAAGTGTTTGGATACAGAATAAATAGTTCACCCTCAGACATACAGCTTTCACACTTGTGTACATTTATAGACCTGTACTGAACAGAGAAACAACATTCCACAGAAAGAGGATTGCCACATCCTCTCTAATGCAGCACTCAGCCCTGATGAGCAGCTACTTTTAAACTTAATATTAACTGGACAGTAATCTGAATATTTTGTGGATACTGTATTAGAAAAAACCCTACTATCATGTCTCTTGAATGTTTTCTGGAATATGTTTGTTGTATCTTAATGCTGATATGCAAGCAACTGCCTCATAATCTCCAGCCAAGATTAGATTGCATGTATTAGTTACTTTTGTCATGCCTAATGTAGCCTTTTGTTTGACTGCTGTAGCTGAACTAGTTTTCTATAGAAAAAAATGGGATGTAACTGATCAGCATGTTAACAAGATACTTGATTTTAGCATTTTATGTAGACGTTTGTTTGATTTCCTTTACTGAATTACACTCAAATGTAAGTCAACTGTGACGCCGTCTTGGATATATAGATATCAAGTACATATTACATATATTTAAAGGGCTGGTGGGAGTGAGAGGTAAACTGAGAAAAATTCCAGGCATGCATCAGAAGCAAATGTTATGCAATCAGCTACTTTGAGGTTATGCTGTTACTCAGGCGAATGATGTAGAATTTTTTTTAAAGTCGATCATTTTATTAGCAGAGAAATTAAAAGTCCAGTATGTTTTGAATGCATAACATAAATGTGCTAAGCTGTTACTCCACTGCATGAATTTGAGAAAGCATGCCTTACTGCTGGCCGCAGCATGTGGTTACATTAGATTAACCAGAGATGTCACAGCGAATGGATAATTTTTAAAAGCTTTTTATTGCAGTGATTCCTTGTCCAATGCATTTGAATGCAACAATTTTTCTTAAAAAAACAAAATGTGTCCTAAAATGTACAATGCCTAACTGAAATGAAGGCATAGTGCCTTGGTGCCTCCAGCAAATAAACTTGTTTGAGAAAATGGATTTATTCTGTGTGCAAGTTGTACATCATCGAAGCAGCATTATTTAACACAATTTTATCAGGCAGTTTAACTTCACCCAACATTAAGTGATTCTGGGTTCCAGGCACTCACAAAGTGGCTTCAAGTGAATTTCATTACCATTAAGCTTTACAGAGATGACAGAGGCAGTATCTATGCCAGTGTAACGTAAGTAGCGTCAGTGGTGACGCCACAGTTGTTATCTTTCATAGACATCAAGATGTACCCATCATTGCCCCAGTAGGTGGACCAAGAGTTCTTTATCAACCAGTACGGCTCCCCGTTCAAGGTGCCGTATCCCACTGCAAGCACAGCGTGGTCCAAATCGTCAGTAGTATTACCTGAAAAATAAGAAGTGAACGTGTTGAGGTGTAGAAAGAGGACTGTGGTCTGAAAAGCCTGAGAAACCGTGAGACGTAAAACTCACCACAAGCAGGTTCATAGTAGACGCCGTGGCTGTAGAAAACAAATGACCGATGTGAGGCGTCAATACTGACGGCTGCTGGCCCGTTTTTAAAGAGAGCCAGTTTGAGGGCCTCTGCACTGCCAGATGTTACATTAGTGTAGCTCTGGATATGTGCTGTAAGCTGGGATGAATTCACATGGCAAAAACCATTCTGTTCAGGGAGAAAAATAATTAAATTAACAGGCTACTTTTCATAAATGCATCCGGGTTGTTTTGATATTTGCAGTTACCACAAAGGAAAAAGGCCTTTTACTGGATGTTTACATGTAGCAAGATTAAAAAAGAGCTAATAATTCTGCTATTGTTTTGGCTTTTAATGGTAAATCAGGGTCTTAATGTGAAAAAAGGAAACTTGAAAACATAGTCTTTTAAAGCTCACAAATGGTTTGTTTGATTAAATGCTGGGCTTGCTGTGAGCCTGAAGATAACAATTTAATACTGTGGCATTGAGGGTATTTACAGTTTCACAGCTCTGGTGGAAAAATGTGTTAACATGCCTCAGTCAGTTGGAGAACGGTCGATCAGAGCACACAGCTGAAATCACATTTCACTGGAACATAGAAACCTAGTAGTAGTTTAAAGATGTCCAACAGAGTCCTGCTGCCCCAGTTAAAATGACCAATGAGCTATGAGTTTCCTCTATAACCCTTCCAAAGGTGTTTCAGTTTTACAACCATTGTGAAAAACCCTTACAGCTGCTTGCTAGTTTAAAAAACTGTTTATATTAATTGCTATCTTATAATCATGAGGTTTTTGGTTTGTTTTTTTTACTCCATCACCACGACATTATCTCACCATTCCCAAGTAGGCTCCATAGGTTTCTGTTGTGGCAATGCCTCCATGTTTCATAATCCACTCGTACGCCCTCCACTCCTCCCCTCCATCACAGCCATTATTGCCAAAACCCCAGGAACAATCCACCAGCATCTGCTGAGACAAGACCTGCAGGGAGCCCGTCTGAAAGACAAGAGCAAAGATATAGTGAAGCAGATGAGTGGCCTGTCAAGCTCTGCATGAATCAAACTCCTTGAAATATGAGTTATACCAGTTTGGAGATTTTAAACCACTAACACAAGCCTCTAATGATCAAAACTAAAAAACAGCGATGTGTAAGCCACATCAAATATTTATTTTTTTTAGGATTTATAGGGGACGAAATGAGACATGGTATGTAGAAGGCACAAAGAAAAGAGACGAGACAGCTTGATATGTACACAAGGGTGAAGAAGGGAACAACGAAGTTTATAATGACCATTTTTGCACCAGCTGTTATCTCCAGGTTGCTAGGCTGATGCTGTGAGATCATAAAGAACTAAATTTAAAATCGGCCCCTGGGGAGTGGCTCTGTTTATGAACCTGTCTGTGGGGACGGGGTTGCCGATTCGCGCAGGTCACTTCCCGCTGCTGTGGCGCATCCTGGCAAATGTACAAAGACGGACTGCTGGGGCCTCACAACAGTACTTTCTCCTAGCCAAATCAAACTGTTCCTGCAATTGCTGCAAAACAATCAGGAGAGCTAATGCAGCTTACAGAACAGGCCTCTCATCATGCTCCGCATCTCATTTTTGCCTCACTATATTTGAGTAGTCAGCACGTACTGCAAAACACTGTAAAAACGCATGATTTTATTGATGTGTACACATCAATGATTTTCTGTGGTTTGACATTAAGGTTTTACTACTATGTAGTACTGCTCGGATCATTCCAGTAAAAGATCCCTTCTTCCACCACCAGACCAGAGTCTATCAGTTCCGCACCTCCCAGCAAAGTGAAGGAAACATTATCAACTGTGGTGTGTGAGTAAGAAAGGGACAAAGAATTTGGTCACTTCAAGGGGGTACCATCAAATCCCATAATAAACCAGTCCTATGTTTGGACCATGTTGCTAGGTAACACAAGGCAGGAATGCCTTTGAGCAGGCCGAAGCAGACATTCATTTATTCACACTCACTGTCAAGTCTGTCTGTCGTGTGTTGAAATTTACACAATGAATCATCCTGTGGGCCCACCTCTGCTACAACCCGGGGACCCCTCTTCACTTTCAAGCTATATGTTACACAAGAGATGCCTCCAAAATTATTTTTAACAAAACTGAATAAACAGGAAGTCACATTATATATAAAATAGATAAAATAACACATTTCTCCATCATGATTCATTTGACTTGATTTTTATACGTATTTTTTTCCTCTAAACTTAAATTGTTTAAAAATAGAAATAGTACAATTTATTTTACATTTTGCATACTGTCTCTATTAAGTATATAAAAGTCTTATAATTAAAAACACTCTTGTTATAGCCATACCTTTAGGCTTCACTTCTCTAAAATTAAGGTTTACTAATTAATGGCTAACATAAGCATAACTGCTGTAAATAAACTCAACATGAACAGATGAGGCAGCATGCTGAACATATTTAGCTTCAAAGAGAATAAGGAAGTAGCCCTATCAGTGGAAAACACTGGAATGGGGCCAGCGGCTGTGCTATGAGCTGCCATCTCTTTTCACCTTTAAGAAGAGAGCGCCCTCTACTGCCCCAGTGGTGGCAAAGCTCCAGCAGGAGCCACAGATGGCCTGGTCCTTTACAGGGGTCACTGCACCTGGAAGAGCAGAGTCGAGATTAAAAACTGGATGTCCTGTGTGATGGTGGTATCTTTGGAAAATGTTATAGGCCTATACGTACCATACAGCCTCCAGTCCAGTGACTCAGGAACTTTCACCCCTCCGTAAGCTTTGGTAGGGAAGGGGAGTCCTTTGTTTGGAGTCTTTCCTCGTTTTCCTCCCCTCATTGTTGCCAACTCTGACATGGTGCGGTCTGCTAAGGAGTTCAGAGCCAGAGAGAAGGACAGCCCAGCTCTGTTCTTAGAGTGGACGTACCTGCAGCAACAAGAAAACAGGCATCAAGTCATCAGGGACTGTTTAAAATAAATTACACATAGCATACATCCATGCTAAGCTTTTATAAAGAATGCCAATGTGAAAGAAAAAAAAAGTACTGGTACAGCTGGAGAATGACTGCAAAATGTTTCTCCTCACCGGAGATTATGGACAAAAGCATGCTCTCTCTTCTCGTGCTCTCTTTCGTCACTGTACTGACGCTGGAACTTGTCCTTGAAATGGCTGAACATCTTCTGTGAGTGGCCTGAAGCTGATGTGTGGACGAGATCTCTCATTGGATTTGCCAGCATGTGGTGCTCCACTCCAGGACCTGGAAAGCCTCCACAGCTCATCCCTGTTGGAAAAATGGTTCAATGTTAAGATTTTTCTGCTTTGGCTGTTCTTATAAAAGGATCCAGTTTAATGTAAAGCTGGTGCGCAAACCTTCAGGCAGGGAGAAGATTTTGGGGTCAAAATTAGTGCTGAAAGCCTTATAGTCCACCAGGTACTTGTCATAATGGGACCCCAGCAGCGTGTTGTATCCCATCATCTCATAATGGAGGGGTGTGGCAGTGCTTGTTTTGCCATCAGCACTTTTCTCTGAAGTCGTCACCCATAATGTGTAGGTGTTCTTCTTGAAACCCACAGTGGTCACATTCTGCCATACCTGACACAGAGAACCTCCAAAGTACTCCATTCTCAGGAACTACGGTGATGTATGAGAACACAAAGAAGAAAAAGTGATTGAGTGAAGGTCAAAGCAAAATTTTCAAGGTCTGCCAATGGAATGAAATACACAATAAAAAGTGTAAACAACACATGAATGTGTTCATCTATTTTTCACCTCAAGGTCTGGCTGAATTTATTCATAGTGATAATACACACTCGTTTTTCCAATGCAACCAACTGAATACTCCCACCACACTGTCCACCTCCAGGCATGCAAGAGAAACTGCAACGGCCCAAAAGAACGCCCAAAATGCCTGCTCTTAAACCAGCATTTAGTAATACATTGGCTGGACGACTGTAGCAACATTTGGGTGGTGAGGTAGGAAACCTGCATCTTCTGCAGATACCAGTCTGAGCTGATGTCATTTCTATGCTTTTCTAATCGAATATAAACACGGTTATGAAATACAGATTGCATTTCAGCCAATAAATCACCCCAAAATGCACATACAGCAAGTTAAAACACATCTATTAGCTACAAATACACACACACACACACCTGGAAACCCTGTACATCCGGCAATGATCCCTGCGGTGTGACTGCTTCATCCTTGGTTCCATTAACCTGGAAGCACTTCATCACATTTTTCTCCACCTCTGTGGTCTCAGGAGTGATTTTATAGGCAACACCAAACTGTTGCGGGGACCCCAACTGGTAAGTAGAAACTTGGCCTATTTATAATCGTAAGGGGGAGAAGGAGAGACGTATTATTGTGAGACGTTACTGACAGCTTTAATCTCTGACAGTTTGCTTTTTATTTATGACCACTCACTTTGTTAGATACCAAGTATCTGCTCATACCCTAAACACTGTCATTAAAATAGTCAAACTGTTGGTCAGCTGATTCTGAGTTTGCTTTGGCATTTTGTGCAGAGTAGCTTCATTATCTCATGACTCCCTGCTGTAAAGTTTCGGGCTCACATTTCATTTAGTAAGGAAGCTGTTTTACTCAAAAGGTCTTCTAAGGTTGCACAATAAAAGAATATCATTGCCTTTCAAGTTACTTTTAATCACTGTCCTATGACAGGGTTATTATGTTCCCTTCTTAACATATAAAAGAAGGATGACCAAAGATGACTCAACACCAGCTTTTGACGGAACATTTTGCAAGTCAAAAAGATGAAATCAATTTCATAAACAGACAAAAAATTGTGCTCAACAAAATATGAAAAGCCTCCAATACGAGCTAGCAGATGAAGTTCTTTGTTATCAACTTCCTGTTTATTTGATGATGTTGCAGTGTGGTCCATTTTCTCTGACACAACAGAATTTCAGGCTCAAATCATTAGCAGTCATGGGTTGAGTTTTTTTTTTTTTTTACCATGGTAGTAGTCTATTCGGCTGGACTTTGCTGTTAAGTCAAACCAGGCCTCAAATGGCTCCACAATCTCAGCATAGGGCAGAGAGATCACACCTGCAATGGTAATTAGAGGCATAAATCCAACCAAAAATGACATTAAAAATACTTTATTAAATTATAATAAATGTTATATCATACAATAATAAGAAAACATATAGTACATGGAGCACAATCCTCGCCTGTTTTTCTACTTACCTTTGACATGATAAGTCTTTCCAAAATCAGGAAGGGGACGGACTGCTTTTCCCTCTGTAGCTGAAAAGGACCAAAAAGGTGGAAAATGATTCAATATTTTTAGACAAAAGATATTCTTCGCATTGTAGTTGGACTTATTTGTTATGCGGCTTAAAGAGATGAGACATAACTGTGTTTTTAAGCAAAGAATGTGACAGGCTTGGTTCAGCGCTGATAGCTGTCCTCGGATGTTTGCTCTTTTTGTGTTACTTTTATTTACAAAAAATAAGATTTGGCCAAGCCAGAATAGTTAGTAATTTAACAAACATTGTGGGGTTTTTTTTTTCTAGAAATGTTGAGCAGAAAGTTTATCTGAGTATTTTCACTGGGCATTGAAAAAGTTCAACATACAAAACAAACAACCTTTGTATAGCACATTTCATGTACAGGGCAAATCAAGCTGCTTTACATACAAACATCAGAAACATTACAGCAAGGTGCAGAAAGCATTAAGAAGAATTAAAAACAAAAGTATAGTCACCAAATAAACAACAAAATGAATAAAGAAAAAAAGAAACCTTCAGTGAAAATATCAGTTAGGCCCAAAATGTATTTAGACATAGAAAAGCTTGACTAAACATTTAAAATATGCATATATTTATAATCTATTGCGGCTTCAAATCTACTTGTAAGCGTATCATTTATCTATTTATTTAACAATAGCGCTCAATGCTAGCAGCTTTAACAGCATAGGCTATAACGTTCGCTGGCTGGATAATGGGAAATAAACATTGTTTCTTACCACTAGCAGCACACAGAAGAATAGCTGCAATGTATAAATGCTGCATTGTTTCAGCAGTAAAGTCAGAAACGAAGAAAAGAAAGACAAACTAAATCCGGGCCATACAGTAGAATATCATAGCTTGTGCTAATCAATGTGGAACCCTCAAAACAACACATTGCAAAACACTGAAGTCCCGTCTTGACCAATCACAGTGTAACAACAAGGAGTGTCCTCCAATCAGAAACAAGAGGTGGGCTATATTCGTTCGACCGTCATGTGATCCGTGTCATATGACTTCGGATGTTTTTTAGCGTTATTTGCAAATTATTGCTGTTCATTGAGTTTTTAAGGATCAAGGTGCGCTTGTAATGTTGTTCTATAGATAAGCCTCGTGCTTGACATCTCACCGTAGGAAATCTGGTTGGAGGACTCGAGCGCTGGAGAACTACATGTACAATAATTATTTATAATAGTTGTTTATCACCAAGCAACTGCTAAGCCTGACTATTAAAAAAAAAAAACAAGTCTGAAACTATTTGCAAACCCTCAGATTTGGGGTTCAAAGTGAATTTACTCAGGAAAAACATTCCTGCAGCAATTAAGTTTATATTCTGTAAAATTGTGAACACAGATAGATTTTTGTTTCTTGTGAATAAACAAGCTTTCCCACACATCTTCACTCTATCCGATTTCCATACAGTTTATAGATTGGAGGTAGGCCTATACATTTTTCTCTGAGATACTATTCCCATATAACACATTCTGAAAATGAACTATAAAACAATAGAGAAGGAGAGGCTTGGGAAAGCATTGCTGAATCACATTCCTTTTTCTCATGTTAGAAATGTTTTTTTCTTAAATTTGTGATTACTGTTATTGTTGTTATTAAATGTGTTAGTAATTATGATCGGAGCAGGGCACACAATGCTCGTCTGCCACTTTGGGGTGTCCTGCCATGCTAGTCCCTTTTGCCTCACCGGCCCCAAGGCCATCCTCCAGGCATCCAGGTCTCAGAATCCAGAGAGCAATTTCGTTTCCAGGAAAGATGTCAATTTTTCTATGAAACTCCAATTAAGAATCTTTTAGTAATGAAACCTTTTTGGCTCCCTACAGGTTCAGTGGCAGTTCTCCAACAATAGACAAAAGAAAATGCTTATAACATTGTTTCGAAGATGTTTATGCAGGACTTAGAGGCAGGTGGAGGACATGTACAGGAATCAAAGGTGTCGTAAAAATAACAGCTAAAAGGGATGAAAAAGTAAATCAAACATACAGATTAACTCCAATGATGATACAGGTAAATGAAGACAGGTGACCTGGCTGTGAATAAATGGTCGGAGATGCTCGTCTGCCACTTTGGGGTGTCCTGCCATGCTAGTCCCTTTTGCCTCGCCGCCCCCAAGGCCATCCTCCAGGCACCCAGGTCTCAGAATCCAGAGAGCAATTTTGTTTACAGGTAAGATGTCAATTTTTCTATGAACTCCAATTAAAAATCTTCTAGTAATCAAACTTCTTTGGCTCACTACAGGTTCAGTGGCAGTTCTCCAACAATGGAAAAAAGAAAATACATTTTCTCG